>JALBCR010002892.1:142500-179828 GCA_030710515.1 Abscondita cerata
CCTTTTATTGTTATTGGTCTGTAGCCAAATTGCTTTTGTGTGTTTTTCTACTATGAAGAGAATTTACTTACTGGGTTATGTAATGAAATATATTTCTCATTTATTTAAGTTCTTGCTTCAAGGAAATAAAAATATGTAAATTAAATTAAATTCGGGTAATGTATATTTGAACAACCGTTGTATATCATTTAAATATAATTTTTTTAATAAATTATTTTTATTTACTGATACCGCATCGAAGCTAAATATTACCTTTACCAAATCGTGATTTTATAAAATAGTTATTTGTGTATTTAGGGATTGCCGCTTGAGAAAGAATGTAGCAGCGCGACGCGAAGTGCAGCGCGGCATTCTTTTGAAAGCGGTAATATACTTTGTGCTCGAAAAACACACATTA
Source organism: Abscondita cerata (assembly GCA_030710515.1). Classification (NCBI taxonomy): domain Eukaryota; kingdom Metazoa; phylum Arthropoda; class Insecta; order Coleoptera; family Lampyridae; genus Abscondita; species Abscondita cerata. Next base: position 142,898 of record JALBCR010002892.1, read on the forward strand.
CTTTTTCTACAGCCGCACTTTAAATAGTTAAAAGTATTTGAAGTCATAGCACAAATTTTACAATTTAATTGGCATCTTTATTAAACCATTAACCATTGTGTTGGCAATAAGAATCTGACATTTTAGTTGGTAAAAATTTATACTTAATTATTAATATTAAAAGCAAATGAACAATTATTACAATTATTTAATGTTATATTCGATGCAGAAGATGGATTTATTGAAATTTCTTCTGTTATTGATGAATTAAACATCGATGTAGATGCAGCCGTTGTACTCAAAATGTGTCTAGTTAGATCAGTTTTTGGTGAGTCAACAACCGATGGAGATGAACACGATGAACCCAAAATCTTCTGGGCTATGTCAATTTTATTGGTAATTGCGTCATCTATATATCCTTCTGCGACACTTGAGCTTTTCCATCCTCCATGACGTTTTAGTTGAATTAAATCGGCGCCTCCATTACCGTAAAGTGGGGTGGCATTGATCAATTTCTAAATTAATTTCTGATTAAAAAAAAACAAATACACAGACATACTTAAAAAAATACAGAACCATGTGAAATGGGTATGCAAATCGATACAGCATATTAATTTTAAAAATTGTATTAAAGTGCGTCTAAAAAAAAAAACATGCTGATCAAAGTCATACCCCGAGTGGGGCGACTTTGATAGGTCATGTGTAAATGCGTTTAACTACGTGTCTAATACCCAAACCGATCAGTCTAGCCCCATTTGAAAATCGGCTAAGCAGTTTTTGTGTTAGGCTAAATTATGTTATGTGGGCCGACATTGATCGGTCATGTTAAACGATGAAAATGGGTATGGCGTGCGCCCTAATAAAAAAAACGATATAAGTAGGTACAAATCGGGTTTGATTTTTTATTTATTTACCAGATAGATACATACAACATTACAACAGGACATAGGACATAAAAATAGGACATTACAACTCAAAACATCTATTTTATGCGGAAATTGGTAATGCATTTCTTTATTAATTATTGGGTTGGAAGTACGGCCAGAATGTCTTCCATAGGTACGGTAGAAATGTCATTCTTTACAAGACAAAACACGTTATGATCAGAATTCACTGATTTGAGCCCAGCAACAGTAAATTCACTGTCAGAGTATTTTCCTTAACCACGCACACATATTTAAACCATACAGATTTACGTTTTCCTTGCAAGTACTTCACTAAAACAAAGGTGTCCGGAACTAAGAGATCCAATGTGGGCTTTAAGTAGTTTGTAACTTCTTCCACCACGTTTTCTATGGGAGCGTTATCATCCTCATTGTCTGACAGCTGAACCGGATAATCTTGAGCTTCGTCCTCGGAGCTGCTAGCATTATCAACAGTTACACTTTGCCTGGTTCAATTGTTAACCTAGTCTTCTTTTTACGTGGTGCCCGTTCCAAATCGTTTCCATAACGTTTTTCTTTTAAAAACTGTGTTAACACTTCAGTTACTTCTTGAGCGGGATCGTTGTTACCGGGAATTTTTGCAGAACCTTTTGAGCATTGAAGGGATATATACCTGTAGCTTCAAACCCATTCATCAAATTGCGTTTTATAGCTGAAACTTCCCCGTCCCCAGACTTGTGTTTCGTTTGAGCAGAGACCGAATCGAAGTCACATCTTTAGGTATGCCTGACTGACGACTGTGTTTCATCTTATAATTTGTCAAAATAGCTCTCCATGCCGTTTTCATGGGTCTAAAGAAAGACACATCAAGTGGTTGACAAATGTGTGTGGAGTGTGGCACAAGGCATACAAATGCGACATCATTTTCTTCACATAGACGAATAACAGCTTCACTGAAATGGGAAGCTAGATTATCACCTATGAGGACCTTTTTGCCTTCCAGTCTTCTAGCATGAGGTAGAAAGCTACTTTCAAACCAGTCTTGAAAAGTGCTTGAATCCATCCACCCATGTGACGTACGATTAAACCTACATCCACTAGCGCAACATGCTCTATTGCAACAGGGGTAGCCCTTTGGTCCATTTTCTCGCCACGTGTTATAAAGATGTTCACTCTTATAAATGATGTATGGCGGTAAAGGGTACCGTCAGCTGATCCGCAGACCATGATGGATGTTGCGCTTTTCGAATGATTAGCGATTTTTCGGGATACTTTACGCCACGCCTGTAGATGCCTTTCCTTTTCCTGGTTCGTCGCTGACATTCGTCTCATCGTAGTTAAATATATTTTGGGGCGGTATGTCTTTTACTGTATCTTTTAGATTCTCAAAATATTTGGTGATAGTATCTCTACTGACACTTGCTCGTGCCTTGTTTATGTTTGCTGATACACGTTGTGCTACACTAGTTTTGTGCCGTTTTAATAAGCACCTAACCAATCTTTGCCTGGCAAATTGTTTTGAAAATGTTCTACTTTTCGACCAGATTGGTCCAAGAAAGATTTTGCAAACAATCTTAATTCTAACATAGACAGTGGAAAACCCCAGTCGGCGCATTTTACCACTGCATTCAAAATTGCCACTTCTTCAGCTTGGGTAAATACAGATTGACCTCCAGCCACCTTAACATTGCGCCCATGGAATTTATTATTAAGGGTTCCAAATGGGATTTTGTAATGTTGACTTGCGGCTCTCATGCTCATACTTCCTCCACCACTTTGCTAAGAGCTTCCTCTAGCTGCGCTGCCGTGTAATTTCTATAGCCTCTGGACCCAGGGTTTTTTTGTAGTCCCGAACCATCTGAAACAAAAGTTTGTTTACCCTGGGGCGAATTTAATCAGCCAAACAATCTCGCCCCACCATGTTGATCAAAGACGTCCCACGACACAACACATCAAATATTTTTCTTTCTGATGAAGATAAAAATATACAAATGTGTCTAACAACTGACGATATATGAAGGTTGTCAACAGGTATGATACAATATACATAAGTTGTAATACATACCTTTCTGCATTCGAAGTTTTCAGCACACAAAAAATAGCACAAATTTGGCCTCCGAAAAAACGACGCTGGTTCATGCGAGTGGGTAATTATTAATGGATGGCGTGCTCGAATTCCGATGCATTAACGTTCCATATGCGCAGGGTTGCCAAATTTCTTTATTCATACTGCGATGCGCGCGCAGAAAATAATTTTACATACAAATATAAAGTGGTGATCAATGCCACCCCTCGATATCAATGTCACCCCACTTTACGGTACTTAACAAAGTAGCTGATGTTCGCCTAAAGCAGTGACCAGTATATAAATCGGGGTTTGGTAAATTTAAATATGTAGCGATTTTTCTTGGAATTTTTGCAATAGAATTCATCCCAACAACTTGATTATGCAACTCCTTTTACATATTTAAGAAAAAAATCGACGTGAGGTCGTTTTTTTTGGCCGTAAGTTGCAGTACTTTCTATAAAACGACAAATAATCTGGGGAGTTATCGGTATTAGTTATTGTAAAAACACGACTTTTTCGTCTTCAAATCTGGAACTATCACAATAAGCATCGAGTCTTTATCATCAATGCCGTCGATAGTCATTTAACGAGTTCGTCTCGTCGACAGGCTCCAGCGATTCCAAAAATCAGAACAATTTTTTTCAGTAGATAATACTCATCAGGCACTTCTTGTAAGAACTTTTTTACGTTTTCTTGAGTAAAAATTTTAGAATTTTTGCCTTTGTAGCCATCACTATGCCGTTTTAAATATGCAAAAAGCTTCTCATATTGTTTAATATCGATATTATGATGTATGTATATTGTCGATTTTAACATTGAATAAATTGACCAAAGTGTAGGTGGCTTCATTATCTTTGATTTGTCTGATAAATAGGCAAGCAAGACGTTTTCAGAGAGCTTCTTCACAGTTTTTTTATTGCACCAAGTTTTAAACAGTCGCTATTGTTTTTCATATTTACGAGGATATATTGAAAAATTCTTAGCCTACTATAGATCCAAACAAAATTTCAATGTCAAAATATTTTATTACTCAACATATTCTCCTCTTAATTGGATACATTTATTACAGCAAACCTGCAACGTCTCTAGACCTTTCAAAAAAATGTTTCTTTTGCTCTGCAAACCAGACCTCCACAGCTTCTATTACCTCCTTGTTGGAAGAAAATGTACGACCTTTTAAACTTTTTTTCAGTTGAGGAAAGAGGTGATAGTCGGACGGAGCCAAATCGGGTGAATAAGGGGGTGTTCTAGTAATTCAAACCCTAAATCACAAATTTTTGCATGGCAACATGAGATTTGTGTGCAAGGGCGTTGTCCTGCAAAAACAAAACACCTTTGGATAGCTTTCCGCGTCTTTTCTTTTTAATATTTTCCCGTAGAGTGGTCAGTAATGTCGAATAGTAATCTCCAGTTATTGTTCTACCCTTATCCAAAAATCAATCATGATTACTCCATGGCAATCCCAAAAACTGAAGCAAGAACTTTTCCAGCAGATTTTTGGACACGAAACTTCTTAGGTCTTGGAGAACCAGAGTGTCGCCATTCCATCGATTGTTGCTTTGTTTCTGGATCGTAGAAATGTACCCAAGTCTCATCCATAGTAACAATTCGGTTTAAGAAGTCTACATCGTTTTCAAATCGAGCACAGATCGAACGCGATGCTTCTACCCTTGCACGCTTTTGGTCAACATTCAAACATTTGGGGATCCATTTTGCAGCAATTTTTCTCATGTCCAAATTGACGTGAACCATATGATGAACGCGTTCGTATGAAATATTCAGTGCTTCAGATATCCGTTTTAGCCCAATTCGACGGTCTGATAAAATCATGTCATGAACTGCATCGATATTTTCGGGGACTGACACAGAAACTGGCCTTCCCGATCGGTCATCATCTTCAATGGAAAATTTACCTCTTTTGAAGCTTGCATTCCAATTTTTGACGGTCGCATACGAAGGACATTGATCACCAAGGGTATTAAGCATATCTTTGTAAATCTGCTTACCTCTTAACCCTTTTAAATACAGGTACTTGATGATAGCTTGTTACTCCAATTTTTCGATTTTCACAATTTCGGTGGACATCTTTTTCATTTAATTTATTGCGTGACTCTGGTTTACTTTTGACGTCAAACTTTACACTGACACTTCTAATAAGTTATTGTTCGTTGCTATGGTAACGCAATATTTTGTTTATGCAAGGAACTGGTCTAGGCTAACTAGATATCAATACATCCTCGTACTTCTAGACTTTTCTGGGAGTAAATTTAAAGTTGCGGATTTAGTTGCTTCGGAAATATCAGGCGGAGTACAGAAATAATCCTCACTTTCGCTCTCCATAATGATTGAATTATTATTTATTATTTTTACGACACCAAAAAGAAAATTAAATGTGTAAACTGACATAAATTAAAATACTGACAAATAACTTTTGCCGAGTTTGACGTATAACAATTGTCGATGTTCAATTGTTTTCCGTTGCCACGATACATATAGCATATTTGATAAAATAAGCGAGCGTTTTGTTTTCATGTTCGCTCTAGAGCGCATAATAAAACCACACGGCATTCATCGACTTTGCGATTTCGTTTGAATATAGTAATTAGTTATTTTGCGCGCGGCTGTAGAAAATTAGTATATTACATGCGAGGTGGAAAATGTTTCATTTCATTCGAGGGCTCATTATATCCGACCGACAGGCGAAGCCTGGAGGTTGGATAAACGCGTGGATGAAATGAAATTTCTACCGAGTATGTATACTATTTTATTCACATTTACATTTTTCAAGTGAAATAATATAAACTGAAACTACAATATAAGTACTCGTTAAAGATATATTACTTGCATTCTACAGTAACTTAGGTAATTACTTTGTTGGAAATTTATTAACACAACAATAGAGAAATTTAATCAATATTTAAATTTAATGTATAGTTGATTAGTATCAATCACAATCAGTATCAATTTGTTACAAAACTAATGCTTTGATCAAGTTCACTTGAGAAAACAAAAAACAAATTCCGTTTAGCTTGACATTCAATAATCATTGTGTATAAAATTCGTTAATAAAAAATGTCTCAAAGTTCAGAAAGTCGTTATCAAAAAGTCTACAGAGATTATAAAGATTAGTGCGCTACCAAAAATGTACAGCAGAAGACATCAGAAAATATTGTGCTTGTATATTTTAGCTTAAATAGCTTAAATCCAAAAGCCTTCAACATTATCGGCAACATATTCCATGTTACGAACAACATTGGATATCAATAAAAATATAGATATCTCTAAATTTTTCTAAACTAATAGCATATCTGGAAAAAACAAAATGTGGGTTACAAACCAAATAAAAACATTTTCTAGAATTGAAATCAATAGATTTTTGAAAGTTTGGAACCTCTTCGGAATGGATATGTATCTAAAGAACCTATAACTAAACTAAAAATAACCCTAACTTTAAGGGTGCAACTTAAAGCTAAGAACTTATAAATAAACTTACAATAACCTAACTTAAGTGTGCAGTCTAAAACTGAAACTTATACTAACCTTCGAGTACACATTCCGAAGAAGTTCCTTATGGCCGATTGCACCGACACCACTTAAAGTTAAGCAATGATTCCGGAGGTTGTCGAAGTGACGAGCTTTTTAAAATGACCATTGGCGAAATAAATTTTCTGGAAGATAGAGTCACTGTTCAATTCAGATTCTAAGACAACCATTCACGAGCATTTATGGTCTCTAATCCAGAATTAATAAACATATTAAAACAATATATAAACATGCGTGGAAACATTGAAAATAACAGGTTATTTATGCAAGTTCGATATAACAAAATTACAAACAGCCTTTTGGGCATAACACAATTGCATCATTTCCAAAAAAAATTGCAACATATTTGAAATTAAAAGAACCAGCAAGATTTACCGGACACTGCTTTCGACGAACTGCAGCTACATTACTAGCTGATAATGGTGGTGATATTCTGCAGTTAAAACGGTTAGGCGGTTGGAAGTCCAGTGCGGTGGCAGTCATATATGGACAATTCGTTCGAAGGAAAAAAAAGTTGCCGTAATGTTGTCAAGCACAACTCATGACAGCGGACCAAGTTAAAGCTCTAATGAATTTAGGTATGCAGCAGCCAAACAAAACAAGAAATATCCTTTGTTATTAATGCATCCGGTAATTCTAACGTAACCATAAATATTAGAAATGAACCCTCGAATGGATCTAATTGAAAATACTTTAAGATATTTTTTTATTGTTATAATTTTCTTACTTATTAAATAAGATTGTTTCTTTGAATTATTTCTCCCCCGTTGCATTTTCTGGTCATACACATACATCCAGTTGCCAAAACCGTTTCATGTGGTTTCTTTAAGTTCGGTATGTTCCATTTGAAAAAAATTGACTTTGACGATTTTTCAAAACTACTATTTTGATACCAATTTTCAAACACTTTTTATAATTTTTTGTGACAATTTAGCACAAATACTGTTCAAACGGACCCAGCTTAACATAAAAAAATACACAAACTAAGTAAAAAATGTTATTGAATAGTTGATAATTCAAATTAGTTTTTGGTCCTCAAACGTCAAGTTTGATAAAAAAATCATTAAATAAGTCAGAAACGATTAAGGTGAGGTTCTAAAAATGTAGTAATATACAGGGTGTTTCATTAATCAGTACAGAAAATGAAACTGGAGATTCCTTTGAAAATTTAAAGGGGGGTTTAACATGAAAAAAAATTTCCTTAAAGCCTCCCTGAAGAGTTACAGCCCCTTAAAGATGTGTAAAAAATTCACATTAATCGATTTTTTCTGAAATGACTTGAAATAAAAAAGAAATCTAAACATTCAAATACTACTACCAAGAAGCCTCCATAATTTCATAATTTTATTCACCCTTGTTCTTGCAAGGGGGTGAGTCTTACTACCCCTTAGAGTTTTTTTACCAGAACTTTTTAACTAATTTTTTTTTCAATTTTAAAATTCAGATTTTGGAGGGCTAATTCAATTAAAAACTTTTTGTCTCTTAAAAATTTTACGTAAACTCAATACTTTTTCACCAAAAAATAAATTAAGCGAACTTGCAGAATTTTTAATTAATAAGTTGCGTATGCAAGTTTGACATAAATAACAATATTATTATTAACTATCATTTTTAATTTAAATTAACAATATTATTTCAGAGAGTGTTCAAAATGGGCACCATTTTCTTGAATACAGGCTCTTATTCTTTTGAACAAATTTCCGTTAACGCTACCTAGCATTGCTACAGATTGTCTAACTCTTCAGGGAGGCTTTAAGGAAATTTTTTATGTTAAACCCCCCTTTAAATTTTGCAAGGAATCTCCAGTTTCATTTTCTGTACTGATTAATGAAACACCCTGTATAGGGGGTTCCATTTAAAAAATAAGCAAGTTGATACATAGTTCGGGTAAAACCGAAGTTCTGCCATCTTTAAAATATTTTGGTTCAATTAGCCGCATCGACTTTGGTATGTTCGCAAATTTTTAGAATTATGCTACGTACAGTTTTCCATAAACAATCGCGGCGGTTCCCGGTGAACCACCCTGTATATGATACAGAATCCAGATTTTCTCATAGCATTTTCTTGCAGTATTCATTAAATACGCTGGTTACGATAGACTCAATAAATATTATAATCTGATGTTATTTAAGTAAATTGAAAATGAAACTATAATATTAATACTTACATGCAACTTCACCTTCACTAGATAAATAAAATAAAAATTTATTTTATTTTGTACACCTCAAATCTTGTTAACTTGAACAAAAAGTACAAAATTGTTGGTTTCTCTAACCTCAAATTAATTAAACAGGAAAGGGAATTTCCATAAAACTTTGCCGTACAGGGTGTCCTGTTTTCGACAATTTTTGCAGGGTATCTCCGTTATTATTGCAGTTCGAGTTTTGGGGTTTTCGCGAACCTGTGTCACTTTTTGTAAAACAAACGATGGCGCAGACAGATTTATTATGGCCCTCTTCGTTTTTGAAATACAGAGTAAAATTGAAAAGTGTGCACCCTCTGTAATTCAGGTATCTGATAAGTTATCGACTAGGTAAAAGCGGAATCTTACACATTTTTTATGCAGGTGTCCCCATTTTTGAGAAAGTTACCAAAGTTAGGATTTTTTAAAAGGGACACCCTGTATGTCAATTTGTATTTACATTCCACTCATTAAGAGCTTTCCAGAAATGTATAATAGTCGGCACTTTGTTCCCAATCGAAGGTTAGAATCTCCTTTTTTTTTAAATAAGCCTAGAAACTAAAAGCCAAACAGATTTATTTTTATTATTGGAAGTTAGATATATCCATTTCTTTTCACAAATATAATTTTGACGTTGTTAGAAAAAGAGGTCTGTAGTATCTATCTATCTCTCCAGGTATATATACAAATGAGTACTTTCAGAGTACAGGATTTGAAAAGAGTACGGTTTGCGAAAAATAGTACAAAACTCAGTACATGAGTATAGTTGGTCACCTTACTTAGTAGGCAGCATTGTTTATAAGGAAAAACGGCGATGAAAAGAAAATAATATATAATATTAAAACACTATAGAGTCTCAGGAATTCCAAAGTCTTTGTCAATTACCCAAAATGAGGATTGTACTCTACATACGCCAAAACCTTGATCACATTTTCCTCAGTTCTTCTGTAACTGTTTCTGCGGCATATGGGGTAGGAACGTTACCGGTAGTGCAAAACAATTTGTTAAATAAATAAACATTCCGTTGCCAACCGGGCCATATTTTCATTTCAAACTTTCTTGTTCAGAAAAAATTAAGGATTAAAACAGCGTTATCTATTTTCCATAGTCACTTCATTAAACACCTTTTTTCCCCTAAACTGCGCGATTATTCCTCTTCTAATCTACGGCGGGTCACCTTTCTTAATGGGACATCTAGTACGTACAAAGTAATGAAAGCAAAATACCTTTTGTAATTTTTGTAAAATTGTGACTTCTTACTTGTTATCCAAACTGTACGACCCACACCGAAAGATCTGTTCCTCGAACCAGACATTTTGCATACAATTTTGCTAATCGGCAAATAAAAAATAATCCTTGAAACATTATATACGAGCTGTGTTCAGAAAATAACGAGAATTTTCAAAGTTAGCGGGTTTGGAAAGTCCAATTGTCAAAATTGCTTTTTATTATGTTGGTGTACATGCCCCTGAAGTATGATAAAATTTGCAGCTGTATTCATTGGTTACTTTGTCTGTGGCAGCCGTTACGGTTAGACGTGTTTTTATGAGTTCGGCGATTTTCGTTTGCTAAAAGAAATTTATAAAAGAATTTGTATCAAATTTTGCGTAAAAAATGAAATAAAGTGTAACAAAGTGTGTAAAATGTTAATAAATACCTATGGTGAGTATGTTATGAGTAAAACAAGAATTTACGAGTGGTATTAGCGTTTCCAAGATGGCTGGGAAGACGATGACAAACGCTCCAGACGCCCCAGCACATCAACAACCAATGAAAATGTAAAAAAACTGAAAGTAACGGTTATGAATAATCGCCGAATCACAATCAGAGAAGTCGTTGATGATGTTGGCATAACAATTGACTCATGCCATGAAAATTTTTCGAATGTTTTGGGTGTGAAACGCGTGGCAGCAAATTTGTTCCAAAATTGTTGAATTTTGAAAAAAAAGAGCGGCAAATACAAGTTGCTCAGGAGTCACTAAATCAAGTCAACGACGATACAGAATTACTGCAACGTGTTATAACAGGTGACGCAACATGAGTTTACGGATATGACGTCGAAACTAAGGCTCAATCGTCTTCTGGCTCGCCAAGACTGAACAAGACTGAACAAGTGCGGTCGAACGTGAAGGTTATGATTACCGTGTTTTTCGATTTTAATTGCATACTACACCATGAATTCTTACAACAAAGTTAAACGGTCAATAAGGAGTACTACTTACAAGTTTTTTTAGAAAAAAAATCATGGCTTTTGCACCACTATAATCCACCTGCTCACACTTCGTTGCTTGCTCCTGAATTCTTGGCCAAAAACAATACTGTAACGATGCCCCAGCCTCCATATTCGCCAGACATGGCTCCGTGTGACTTTTTCCTATTTCCAAAAATAAAGAGAACCTTAAAGGGTCGTCGTTTTACAAGCATAAATGACATTAAACGCATCGCTGAAAGAGCTAAAGGTTATCCCAAAAATCGAGTTTGAGAAGTAATAGTAATAGTAACTTTATTTCCAATGGACAAAACATTTGTATAGGAAACGTCATATAAAAACACACTTTGATGTATAAAAACAAATAACTAAACATTAACTAACATTGTTAAAAAAGTCATTGGCGGAGTAAAGACACTTAGATATAAAAAATTCTTTCAACAATCTTTTAAAATTTACTAAATGTTTACATGTTTTAATGTTTACTGGAAGTTTATTAAAAGCTATTAATCCATGACTGTTTGGAGATTTATAAGTTTTGACGCATTTATTAAATGGAACGTGAAAGTTTTCTCTGCTGCGGGTGTCATGTTTATGTACATCCTTATTCAGAATAAAATTATTTCTGGTTTTGAAAACGTGTAGACACAGTTCGTATAGGTACATAGCTGGCAAAGTAAGTAAATTGAACTTGATAAAAATTGGTTTACAACTCTCAGTACTGGAAACTTTTCCTATGCAACGAATGATACGTTTTGAGTTAAAAAACTCCAGCAGAAGATGTGGACCCACCCCAAAAACAAATTCCATACCGCATTCTTGACTCTACAAGAGCATAATATATATGGATTATCTGTTGCTGTGTTAGAACACTACTTAGATTTTTATTAAATATGAAATCGTTCTTAATTTAGCAGCAAGATATTCACAATGGTGTTTCCAACTAAGAGTGTCATCAATGAATAATCCTAAAAATTTGACAGAATGTGATATAGGGACAGTTTCATTATCTACTTGCATTTCTATATCCGGGCAGTTATTATTCTGTCTATTGTGGAATCGCAAAGAAGTAGTTTTACCGGTATTTAAAAAGATATCATGTGAACAGAACCATCTATGTAGTGTAATGAGTGAATTATTACTTTTTTTTGCAATTCAATATTGTCTTGACTAGTTATAATTAAAGACGTGTCGTCGGCATATGTTATGACATCTGCTGGTAAATTTAATAAATCAATATTATTGATGTAGAGAATGAACAGAACTGGTCCCAGAATTGAACCCTGGGGTACGCCTCTCAAAGTTTTTGAGACCTCTGAGCAAGTCTCTCCACTGTAATTGTTATAATTATTAATAGTTACATATTGCAGTCTCTCAATTAAATATGACTTTATCCAATCAAAAGCCCGACCAGTAACCCCATAGTTATATAGTTTGGATAGTAATTTATCTTTATTAACACAGTCGAATGCCCTGCTGAGATCGCAGAAGATTCCAACGGGCATTCCCGAATCGTAAAATGTGTGAATTGCAGAACTAGTAGATCTACCACAACGAAATCCATGCTGGCTGTTTGACAATATACTATTGTTAGTTAGGAATAATTCTAGCCTTTTTAGAAAACAAATTTCGTATATTTTAGAAAACACTGAATTTATTGTGATAGGCCTGTAGTTTTCCATCTCAAGAGGGTCGTTTTTTTTTTAAACACCGGCACAATTTTACCTATCTTTAATTTTTCCGGAAAATATCCATTACAAAAGGATAAGTTAACCAGATAAGTTAATTGAGGGACAATAAAATGAAAAAAATTTTTACAATGAACATAGGAATGCCATCAGGACCAGACGATTTCTTATTTTTAATTTTTATACACTACTTCAAATAACTCACATTCCGTGAAAGGACACAAACTAAGAGGTTCTCTTAATGGTAAGGTATTTGGTTTATTATTAATTACATTTAAATTAGCACTAGGTATTTTGTTTAATATTTTCGTAGCGGCGTTATTAAAAATTATTGAACGCATTTGCTACATCATTTGGTTCATCTGTTAAAGCACCATTTAGCCGAACGACAATGTCAGTTTTATGGTTTGAATCAGTTTTTGTTAATTCTGAAACAACGTTCCACGCAGCCTTATTAATATTTTCAGAAACAACAATTTTTGATTGATAATGCAAACTTTTTACATTATTTATTAGTGTTCTATGTTTTCGTTTAGCTTGTCTGTAAGTAGGAATTAAATTTGGATACGCACGACTCAATACGTATAAGTCTTTTAATTTTGAACTTGATAACTTTACTTCATTGTTAATCCAGAATTTAGTTTTTCTGGGATAGTGTTTTTGTAAAGGAAAATTTACATTAAAATGTTGTAAAATGTATCGTGAAAATAATTAAATGCGACATTTGGATCGCAGTGGTTATATAATTTCTCCCAATTTTCGTTTACTAAACCTGATTCAAAATTTTTAATGTTTCTTTTATTATAATAACGCCTACGGTAGACAATCGTTTGATTATTTACCTGCGTGGAGGCACTTCCATGAAAAGAAAATAGTAAGGTCCGATGATCAGAGATGACATTATCTATGATATCACAGGATCCTGGCTGATTGATATTGGTGTAAATATGGTCGATAGTGGTTGCAGAAGTCTCCGTAACTCTTGTTGGCCCGCCTACAACGTTTTTCAAATTAAAATGAGATAATGAAGCGATTAGTTTTTTATATTCATAGTTGTCTTTTGTACAATCAACATTGACGTCGCCACAGAGAACTAAATTCACATTTGGATGATAAAGTAGATTAAGTACATCAGTAATTTTATCTATAAAATATTGCAAACATCCAGAAGGAGACCTGTAACATGTTAAAATTATGTATTTACAAATATTATTATCTAAGAAGTTAGTGTAAGATAAGGCACAAATTTCAAAATGTTTATCGGTACAATATTTCTGTATGTCGATACATTTGAATCTCGCCTTAGTAGATAGTAGTTTATTATTTACCCAAATGCCTACACCGCCACTTTTACATGTAGATCTAATATAATTACAGTATAGAGTAAAACCCTTAATGCAAATACTTTTTATACAATCAGAATTGGCTCCGATTTCTGTCAAACATAAAAACTTTAGCTCACTGTTAAGATGAGAATCAATCAACAAATCGTCTACCTTATTACTATTTAGGGATTGAATATTTAACAATAACAAGTCTGGTATTAGCTGACTTATTTCAATATGATTATTCGAAGAGTTTTCCATATCTGCTGGAGCATATATCAATTGCGTTTTCGCTGCTATTGCTGCAGTAGGGAGATTTTCATTTTCATTGTTGTGCATGATGAAGCTTGGGACGAAAAAACTTTGATACCAAAGCTCCAATTGGCCAATTTTGGGGTTTGAGTGTTTTATCGTAATTGCAATCGTAAACAGTGACCTTGAAGGAGCTGTAGTTGTTGGGGAATCTGGATGTCAATTTTTCACATTCTGCTTCTGGGACTGTAGCTTTTAGTGAATTTATAATGTCATCATTGGTAGTCGAGGGATCCATCCGCAATACAAATATCGAAGACTTTCGTTTTATTGCTTTTAATTTTGAATTTATATCTTCACCAAAAATTAGTTTCCTAGCTTTTCTCGGTTTACGTATCGAAACGTCTTTTTTATCGGCAGAACTTATTTCATTAAATTTGTGTTTCTTGGAAGAGGCGCTAGCACAAGTGCATAATAAGCACAACATTATTGTAGACAAATAAATAAATATTATTTTCAAAAAATAAAAATGCCCCTTATTTTTTGAACACACTTCGTATAAATAAAATTTTATTAACTCATCCATATCCTCACAATAGTCAAAGCGACACCTTTACAAGAAGTATGTATCTACGTATGAATTTTTTTGGTAAAAAAACTGGTTTTTTATAAATTCAATTATAATTATATTGTTCGTCTTCTTCCAATTATTATTTTAAATTATTGTCTTATTTTGATTGTCTGAACATTATTAGAAACTTTTTTTTGTAAAAAGAAAATAATATTAGAAACTATCTTTTAATCTAAATGTTAATAACCGAACATATTTGTATTAAATAAAATTAGTGATAGTTATTTTACTTAATAACATAAAGAATACAAAATGATCAGATTCCTCTTGTCGAAGAATTTATGGTTGATTTTTAGTAAGCACTACATCTCGAGAATTTAATATATATTTATATAAAAAACCACTAATGCTTAATTGAATTATTTTGGTGTATAAATCTTTCAAGTAACTTAATAAATAATTTATAAAAAAGTCAAATCGGAAAGACATTCTTTCTATCAGATTTGTTAACGGTGACTAAAGAATAAGTGACCTGACGTTAATAGAATTGGCTTGAACATCAATTTATGTCAATAACTAAATAGAAGTGCGAGATTTTGAAACAACAAGTATACTATTTATTTGTCATCTTTGTCTACCTTAAAGCTGTTTGTGAAAACAGCATTTGTGTATTTTTAAAACCAGCACTTTATAATAAAACGTCTTCTTCTCAAAAGGAATTTTAATAATAAATGATGAAATATTTTAATGTTTCTTTGTATATTTAGAATTCTTTAATAAAATAACAATGTTACATCGTTAACAAAAAAATAAGGTGGTTTTATAAAACATTTAATAATATAAACGTCTGCATTTTTAAAGAATCAGGAAATACTTGCGAAAATATAAAATAAAACGTTTGTTTTTAATATCCGAGTTATTAAACTTGAATACATTATTTTACTAGAGTCATTTACAAGGGTTTCACCATAATTTCCTTATATTATACTTAAAATTATAGCACCGTTGATATTAATTTAATGTTACACTGACTTCATTTAATCTATATAAAATTCACCTGCTACCGGTCAGTAGGTTTGTTTTTAATTATTTTCATGATACCACAATTTTAAACACCTTTCAAATTTCACGGTGTTTGTTAAGTGTTAAGAATTGAATTTTAATGTTTAGATTTATAATTCATAACTTTATTTTTGCAGTAACGATGGTAGACACGTATACATTCCTAATTTATTTAAAGTACCTTTTCCTTTTCCGTGATGTTTCCACGGTAACGTCTACAAGTCCTAAGCTACACTCTGTGGTTTTCCTATAAAGTATCAAGTGGTATATAAAAATACAAAATCAACATCAATAGGTATGTACATCCAATTGTATTCGATGGTACTTATGAAATGTACAGTATTCGAAGAAGTTGTGAGATAGATGAAATTCCGTAACGAGGAAAGAAGCAAACTTTATAGCGGTTGGTCACGCAAAACACAATGTGAAAATGATTTCCTAAAATCGCAAACATTGCACCTTTCATATCTTTTTATTGCGTGAATTAAATGTTGTTTAATAATTATTAATGAATGCGTTTAATACAATTATAATATACAGAGTTTCTACAAATGATTATCTCATCAAGGCAATTAAATAATCAAAATTACAACTAGGGATAATATTTACAACGGAACGATGAAAAACTGACAGATGACAACATTAGCATAAATTAATTATTTACATTTTTTAAATTTTCCAACACTCACCTGATGAGACAATTATTTATATAAACTTTGTATTTAAAATATGAGAAAAAGTGACAAGTTTTTCTAGATCAAAAGAAGGATATGAAGATGTAGATATGATTACACAAAAATAGAAAAATGTGGAAATAATAAGAAACAGTAATCTTAAAATGAATTTTAAAAACTTTGAAGAAAACTTATCACGTTCGGAAGAACAAATGAGGCGGAAAGTTGGTAAGCTAGACAAGAAACATTCCAGAAAATAAAATAGGAATACGGTCGTTGACACGATATTATTTGTTGTACAATAATTGCTATTAAATAATATTATTTAGTTGTTATAGAAATTGTAGAATAGCAAACAGATAAATCTGGACACATTTTATTACAAGAAGTTGTTGTAGAAATTTTAGAGAATGTTTAAGAATTTTCTGTAAATGTGCGTGTAAATTTGCACCGACAAAAGTTTTGTAACGCTCATATGCAGTTCGTGGTTATGTATGTACAACGCTGCATTTCAGCACGTCCTTAAACTTCGCAGACCACTTGAAGCAGATCAAACATTTTGTACATTAGAAATTAAGTGTCCATTAACTTCTAATTAAGTACCTCAATTACGAATTAATTGCTGCAGTAGTTCTTGAGATATTCAATGATCTGCTATCTTAAAATGTAGTTAGCAGACCAAACAGTGTTAGAGTTTGATACAATGCTTAAATCGATCAAAAAAAAATGTAAGTGCTTCATGTTCGCTATTTCAGAAGCACTCAACATACATTTTTCTAAATCACACATTGATATGCTTACTTTGGCAGACCAAATGTTAGAAACAACCTTGGACAACTAAAAATCCAACTTAACTTACATTTAAGTGATTCATGTTCACTACCTTAGAAGCACTCGAAAAACTCTTTTTTCTAAATTACTCATTGATCTGCTATTTTTGGCAGACCAAATGTTAGAAACCACCTAGACAACTAAAATTGAAATTTAACACATCTATAGATTTATGTGCTTCATATTTACTGTCACAGAAACACTCGTAACACTTTTTTTTTAATAACCATTGATTTGCTATCGTTAGCAGACCAAATGTTACAAAAATCTTAGCAAATTAAAAATAAAAACATGTTTACATTTAAGTACCATATAAGTGCTTCATGTTCACTTTCTCAAAAGTATGGCAAAAACTATCTCTTTAACACTTTGATTGGTTATCTTTAGACTTTGTGGGCAATAGTGGATTGGTTCGTCTTGGGAAAGCATTTGCTTCAAAGTTTAGAAAACCCACTAAAACCTAAACATGCCAACCCTTACCCACTTTAGTATTCATATGTAATAATATTAATTAACTAAGTAAATGCCAACAGTTAACTGTAAAGACTAGTGTGCGTTAAAGTGCACGGCGCCATCTAAGTGATGGTTTTAATGCTTAAAACAACACGTGAGTCGATAAAGTCAAGATAACTTGTACAGAAGCATACACGCACGAAAGAACACCTGATGCAGCATTTCGCTCTTATTATGAGCTCATCAGAGTGTATACTCACGTGCGGTATACAACTGTACAAGACGGCGGTTGGTCTTTTAAACTCTCCTGGAGCAATGAATACAAGTAAAAATGTGTGTCTTGCGACATCTCGTGTTAAATGGACACGTGTAATTAGTATAAACTAAGTAAATGCCAACAGTTAACTGTAAAGACTAGTGTGCGTTAAAGTGCACGGCGCCATCTAAGTGATGGTTTTAATGCTTAAAACAACACGTGAGTCGATAAAGCCAAGATAACTTGTACAAGAAGCATACACGCACGAAAGAACACCTGATGCAGCATTTCGCTCTTATTATGAGCTCATCAGAGGTGTATACTCACGTGCGGTATACAACTGTACAAGACGGCGGTTGGTCTTTAAACTCTCCTGGAGCAATGAATACAGTAAAATGTAGTGTCTTGCGACATCTCGTGTTAAAATGGACACGTGTAATTAGTATAAACTAAGTAAATGCCAAAGCATTAAAAAACCATCACTTAGATGGCGCCGTGCACTTTAACGCACACTAGTGCTTTACAGTTAACTGTTGGCATTTACTTAGTTTATACTAATTACACGTGTCCAGCTTTTAACACGAGATGTCGCAAGTCACACATTTTACTAATATTAATTAAGTGTGTAAACATTATAGAAGGTAAATAAGAACATAAAATATAACAGCACAGCCATTGCATGACGACATACAATGGACCGGTCTAAGCGCCAGTCACGACAATGACGGAAAAAAATAGTAGGTTAAACAAATAGCAAACATTTATAATGGACAAACAGATAATCAGGACAGATAATAGAAAATATTGCTTAATTTTAAATGTTCTTCAGATTAGTTAGCCATAATATAACTTCACCCGTTAAATTATGACTGATTACAAACTCTCTTTTAAACTTTATTAATTGGCAATCTTCGACAATATGTGTAACGGTCTCTGGGTCGTTTCCACATTCACAATTTGGATTAGAAATCGCACCCGATTTAAACAAACATGGAGTGGCATTTTTAGTGGACTGTTCTAATGCGATTTACTTTTGACCAAATTTTTTTTATCAAAGCCCGAGACTTGTATTGTGGGATCATCAATGAGATGTTTATTAAAAACATCAATTCCAAACCATAATTTTTTTCACTCCTTAATTTCGGAAAAAGCCGTAGTTAAGTAGTCTTGTAACCATACTGGACTTCCAGATTTAACTCTTTTAGCGGGAGGGTTCTCATTCCAAATTGGTAAGTTTTTGTTAACTTGGCATTTATCATATCTTTTAATGCCCAATGCTCGGTGTGGGGTTGCTAGTACTCCCCATCGGGCGCCTTTCCAGGTGGCAGATAGGGGAAAGCCTTCCAGATATGGGTGGTACCTGGAAAATGAAATACCAGAGGTGGACGAAAAACTAGTATGGTATAGGAAGCAGATGCTATGTAATTAATGAGACAAAGCTGACAGAAGAATGGACTTCTGGACTGGCTTGTCATCATGTGGGGGGGTTGTGTGGTAGGATTTATTGGTGTGGGGGATGGGGAAAGGAGGGAAATATAGTAATTGGGAAAAAAAAAAAGAAGAAAAGAAAGGAAAAGAAAAAAGAAAAGAAGGGGAAAAAGAAGGAAGGGGAAGAAAGAAGGGGGTGGGGGGAGGGGGGAAAGGAAGGAAAGAAAAAGAAAGGGAAAAAAAAAGGGGAGAAAGGGGGAAAGGGAGAAGGGGAAAGAAGAAAAAGAAGAAAGGAAAGGGGAAGGGGAGAGGAGGGGGAGGGAGAGAAAGGGGGAAGGGGAAGAAAAAGGGGGAGAGGGGGGAGGAAGGGGGGAAAAGGGGGGGGGGGGGGAAGGGACGGGGGGGGGGGGGGGGGAGGGGGGGGGAGGAGAGGGGAGGGGGGAAGGAAGGAAGGGGGGGGAAAGGAGGGAAAGGGAAGAAAAAAAAAAAGAAAAGAAAAGGGGAAAAAAAGGAGGGAGGGGAAAAAGGGGGGGGGGGAGGGGGGAGGAGGAAAAAAAAGGAGGAAAAAAAAAGAAAGGGAGAAAGAGAAAAAAGAGGAAAAAGAGGAAAAGGAAAAAAGGAGAAAAAGAAAGAGGAAAAGAAAAAAAGAAAGAAGAAAAAAAGAAAAAAGGAAAGAAAAAGAAAAAAGAAAAAGAAAAAAAAAACGGACAAGAGTGAGGACGACATTAAAGAGTTTTACAATTCATTAGCAACCAATTTAAATCAGATTCCTAAAATGACTATTACCATGGGTGATTTTAACGCAAAAGTTGGAAAAGGAAATGATGGAGAAATCGTTGACCCATTCGGATTGGGGGAAAGAAACCCAAGAGGGGAGCGTTTTAATACCTTTGTTGCTGAATTTCAATTTGTCATCCTTAATACATTCTTTAAATTACCATCGCGCAGACTGTAATATACATGGCGCTCGCCGAGGATCAACCGGACAACATAGTCAGGAACCAAATTGACTATACGAGGATGTATTGATATCTAGTTAGCCTAGACCAGTTCCTTGCATAAACAAAATATTGCGTTACCATAGCAACGAACAATAACTTATTAGAAGTGTCAGTGTAAAGTTTGACGTCAAAAAAGTAAACCAGAGTCACGCAATAAATTAAATGAAAAAGATGTCCACCGAAATTGTGAAAATCGAAAAATTGGAGTATCGAGCCATCATCAAGTACCTGTATTTAAAAGGGTTAAGAGGTAAGCAGATTTACGAAGATATGTTTAATGTCCTTCGTTGCGACCGTCAAAATTGGAATGCAAGCTTCAAAAGAGGTAAATTTTCCATTGAAGATGATGACCGATCGGGAAGGCCAGTTTCTGTGTCAGTCCCCGAAAATATCGATGCAGTTCATGACATGATTTTATCAGACCGTCGAATTGGGCTAAAACGGATATCTGAAGCACTGAATATTTCATACGAACGCGTTCATCATATGGTTCACGTCAATTTGGACATGAGAAAAATTGCTGCAAAATGGATCCCCAAATGTTTGAATGTTGACCAAAAGCGTGCAAGGGTAGAAGCATCGCGTTGATCTGTGCTCGATTTGAAAACGATGTAGACTTCTTAAACCGAATTGTTACTATGGATGAGACTTGGGTACATTTCTACGATCCAGAAACAAAGCAACAATCGATGGAATGGCGACACTCTGGTTCTCCAAGACCTAAGAAGTTTCGTGTCCAAAAATCTGCTGGAAAAGTTCTTGCTTCAGTTTTTGGGATTGCCATGGAGTAATCATGATTGATTTTTGGATAAGGGTAGAACAATAACTGGAGATTACTATTCGACATTACTGACCACTCTACGGGAAAATATTAAAGAGAAAAGACGCGGAAAGCTATCCAAAGGTGTTTTGTTTTTGCAGGACAACGCCCCTGCACACAAATCTCATGTTGCCATGCAAAAATTTGTGATTTAGGGTTTGAATTACTAGAACACCCCCCTTATTCACCCGATTTGGCTCCGTCCGACTATCACCTCTTTCCTCAACTGAAAAAAGTTTAAAAGGTCGTACATTTTCTTCCAACAAGGAGGTAATAGAAGCTGTGGAGGTCTGGTTTGCAGAGCAAGAAGAAACATTTTTTGAAAGGTCTAGAGACGTTGCAGGTTCGCTGTAATAAATGTATCCAATTAAGAGGAGAATATGTTGAGTAATAAAATATTTTGACATTGAAATTTTGTTTGGTTCTATAGTAGGCTAAGAATTTTTCAATATATCCTCGTATGTTAGTATACATGAGATTCCGATGTGGGATCAGATCATAATCTACTAGTTGGTTCTTTTCAAATAAAACTAAAAAAAGTTAAAAAAACCGACAAACAAGAAAACGTGGGACGTTAGAAAATTGAAAAACAAAGTAATAGCACAGGTAAATACAGAAATTAAAAATATCCATACAAGATGAACGGTCGACGAACAGCTGAATAGTATGCAGAATATTATGCATAACATCAGTGACAAACACTTAAGGCCAGAAAGAAAGGAGAACAAAGCATGGATGACGAAAGAAACCTCGACTTAATGTTACAAAGAAGAAAAGTAAAAGAAAATCTAACAAAATATAAAATCCTACCGAAGCTAATCAGAGGAGAAATTAGGAAAGCAAAACAAAATTAGTATAGTTTAAAATGTGAAGAAATTATTAAAAAGAAAGCATGACCACTTCAACATGTATAAAAAAATAAAAGAAACTGCTGGACTAACAAAAACGAACACAATAGGACGACTTGTAAACAACCGTAACATTATAATTATTGATAAATACGAAAAGGTAAATACATGGAAAAAACTATATAACTGTACTATTCAGAGATGACGATAGACCACTCCACCCTTCAGTTATCGAATGTAATTCAGGACCAGAGATAACATTAGACGAGTAAGAAACACTCATAAAAAAAAAATGGAAAAGTAGCCGGCCCTGATAATATTCATTCAGAAATCCTAAAACTTTTTGACGAGGAAGGCATAAAATGGCCCACAAATATCTTCAACCCCATATATAACACCGGACAATTACCTCATTCATGGTTAAAATCTACGTTCATAACACTCCTTAAGAAGTGAAGTGCTAGACAATGTTCTGATTATCGCACCATAAGCCTTATGAGTCACCCCCTGAGAACCTTTCTAAAAACAATTTAGCAACGTATTTATAGACCTTGTGAGGAGTATCTAGGACCAACACAATATAGATTAAGGAATGCAATAGGAACATGAGAAGCTCTCTTCTGCATTCAAGTGCTATTTCAAACATGCCGTGACATGAGCTGCGATGTATACGCTTGTTTCATCGACTACCATAAGGTGTTTGACACAGTTCGACACAGTAAAATGGTAACCATACTTAAAAAGGTTGGAATATTTGCAAATAATATGGAAAGTCTACAGATATTAATGACTAAAATACCGCAAGTAAGCGAAACATACGGCTTAGCATTAAACATAGTTAAGACAAAATATATGGTAGTTTCTAAAGATGGGATACCTCCATGTCAATTAATAATTAAAAACAAACCCATAGAAATGGTGGATACATACAATTACTTAGGAACCACCTTAAATAGTAATTGGGATCACTCCGTTGAAATAAAATGCAAAATAGAAAAGGCTAGAGTTGCGTTTGTTAAAATGAAAGCCCTGTTCATAAGTCATGACTTGCATATAGATATGAAAATAAGACTATTGCACTGTTACATCTTTCCTGTTTTATTATATGGCGCAGAATCGTGGACCCTCAACGAAACAACAACAAAAAGGCTTGAAGCATTCGAAATGTGGCTCTATAGACGTATATTAAAAATATCCTAGACGCAACACGTTACCAATGCCACCGTGTTACAGAAGATGAATAAAGAGAGCGAAGTCATAAAAATTATAAAACTAGAAAACTTGAATACTTAGGCCACATAATGAGAAATGGAAAGCGATATCGATTGCTTCAGCTTGTATTCAAGGAAAGTGGAAAGAGAGGTCCAGGAAGGAGAAGGATATCGTGGCTCAAGAATTTAAGAACATGGTACAATACCACAACAACAGGACTTTTTAGAGCCGCAATAAATAAAATACAAATAGCCAGAATGATCGCTTATATCCGTTAACGGATCTGCACTAACAGAAGAAGAAGAATGCTCGGTGGAATAATATAATGATATTTAGTTAACTCTGCCAAAGATTTGCAGACACTTAGTTATTCTAGATGTGTTAAAGTTTAATTTTAGTTGACCAATAAGTTTTTAAATAGCACTTAAATGTAAACATACCCTAGACTTTGATTTTAATTTGTCCAAGATTTTTTAACATTTGGTCTGCCAAAGACAGCAGATCAATAAGTTATTCAGAAAAAAAATTTTCGATTGCTTCTAAAGTAGTAAACATGATGCACTTACATAGCACTTAAAACTATAGATCCGTTCAAGTTGAATTTTAGTTGTCCAAGGTGGATTCTAACATTTGGTCTGCCAATGATAACAGATCTATAAGTTATTTAGAAAAAAAAAGTTTTTTGAGTGGATAGCAAACTTGAAGCACTTAAATAGCGTTTTATTTATATGCGTTTCGACCAAGTTTAGTTCTTCAGGTTTGTATTCAAGTCACGTCCGGTAACACTAGACGTATTTTAGAAACTTGGTCTACGTCCGTTACAGTCTTTTTTTGTAACAAGTAGCAATCATTAAAGATCATTCAGCAACCGTTAACAAGAAATTATAATCGTGTAGAGATTTTTTTAGGAGTATATAAAGTAAAATAATAGAATCCGAACTTGTAGTGAATTAGAAAACGGGTTGTTTTGTGGGCACTTAAGTTTTTAATGATAAAAATTAAAAAAATAGGTGGATCTGCAGTTGTTTTAGTTTATTAAAAATTAAAAAACAAAAAATAGGTAAGTATGCTATACATATTACAAGTTGTAATTGTCCGTAGTCCGTCAGCCTCACTTACAAAATAATTTCTCAGTGCTTCTCTGTTGAGATTTATTTACGTTTATATTATCGTCGAATTTATTTATTTATTTAGACAAAGCTTTAAATAAATGGACAACTAAAGTAAGATCAATGGGACTGCAAATCGGAGATGATAAGCTATTTAGCTTAAATTTTACTGACGATCAAGTGGTTATAGCCGAAGACCTAGATGACTTGAACTACAATGTGAGAAAGTTACAAGAAGAATACAAAGCTGCTGGACTTACAATTAATATAGAAAAATCGAAATACATTGTAGTAGGGGACGATCATCAGGAAAACTTACTACTAGAAGGTTAGAAGGTACAAAGATAAAGGGGGTAACCATATGTAAATATCTGGGAATTACGTTAAACAAATAAGGGAATAGTAATGATGAAACGAAATAAAGAAAGGAAGACAGATAATTAGTTAATTAAATTCCATTTTATGGGATAAAAACATCACTAAAGAAACAAAGAAAATGATCTACAAAAGTGTAGTCCAAAGCATAGTCATTTACGCAGCTGAAGCTTGGGATATCACAAAGAAAAAAACAAACACAAACTTATGACGACTGAAATGAACTACTTAAGACGAAGCTGTAGAAAATCAAAACTAGGCATGTTAGAAATGAGACGATTTGAGAAAACATGAAAATGACAAGTAATATATCCGAAGAAATTGAGAAGAAGCAGTTGATTTGGTTTGGTCACACAAAAATAATGAAAGCTATAAGATGGCCAAAAGATATTGGAATGGGTACCCACAGAAAGAAGAACAAGAAGAGGAAGACCCCAAAGAAGTTGGTGAGATGGAATAAATGAAGTTATGATAGCAAGAGATTTAGAAAAAAGAGATTACTTTTAACAGAAAAATATGGAAACTGGGTGGTCAAATCAGTTTGGGATACCTGGTATATATTATTGTCGAAATCTAATTCTTGTAATCTCAATATAGGTAGGGTATGGTCAAAATTATAACTATTGCGGTTACGGACAATACACAACAACACTTTACAATGTCAACAGCAAAATCTACATTTACATCAATTGGCCTGTGAAGTATACGCCACTTGTTACTAAAAATTCCTAAGGTACATTCCACGTAACGACCAGCCCTTGACAACCTGTAGTTAAACACTCTTTTTGGTAATGTTAATTGTTTGCCAGAGTAAGGGCAAAGAATATTAGGGGATAGCACAAATGTAAAGACATCTTAACACCCGGTACTTTTCTTGGCATTGGAAGCATTAGTGTGTTAGTCTCCATCTTTTTATATAAAGAGAACTTCTAAAAATCGTAGAGTCCGAGTCTTTTCTGAAAGATCTAATGTGAACGTAGATGAAACTGTAATTTGAATCAGCTACTACTAGTAGTACAAGGAATAATAATGTTTGTAGTTCAGATATGAAGATCCACTTGCAGTAGGTTTTACAACTCGAACCTTTTTTCCATCTACAGCCCCGATACAGTTTGGAAAATTAGCTCGATGTCTAAAACCCTCTTCTATATTATTCCAATCTGCTTCATTAGGAACAAGTAAACATTTTGGTTGCAGCACATTCTAAATAGTTTTGCAAACAGTTCTTACAATTTCATCTGCCGTTGAACGTCCAATTCTAAAGTTATAGTGTAAATCCTTTAAACTGCATCCACTCCCGAGATACCTTGAAATAAAAACAGCTCTTGAAATTGAATAACTCAGATTATAATATTTTAATTTTTTGCAGTACAAGATGTAGAGAAGAAATGGAGAAGTATCAGAGATAACTTTGTCCGCAATAGGAAAAAAACAGTTAACGCTAGTAGGTCGGGCTCTGGGGCAAAACTAATTAAGAAGTATACAGGGTGTTCACGAAATGGGGAGATAAACTTCAAGGGCTGATTCTACTTTTGAAAATATGAAAAAAAGTCCCTATAAACATGGGTCCGCAAAAGTCTTCTAAAGCAGCTACGGTCTTTTGAATATCCTTCAAGATAAATCGATGCGATTTTGCGTACGATTTATTATTAGTAAAGGCTACTACTTTGAACTATTGGTCAAAATTAATTTCAACCATAGGCGTACGAAACCGGTGGGGGAGGTAAATTTATTCATCATGTTTTTTTATGCTTTGATTTTTTTGACAACTTGACACCAAAATATGATTAATTATTTAAAATTACATAAAAACACTGCACGGTGAAGAGCTGAATTAAGCAATGAAACTTCCAAGAGAAAGACGATACCTTTCTATTGTCGGTACTTGCAACTCGACGAGAAAAAGGTTTCATCATGTTTGGATGTAATTGAAATGCCCCATCGCCTACAAAAACATAAGGCACTACTATGTTCGAATCCGGCAGTTTAGAAGGCCGCGGAAAAATATTACCACTTGCAAATAGTTTCCCAATATTACTTTTGTCAAAAATTCCACTCTCGCCTTCTTTCCCGGATGATCCGACATCAATGAAAAGGAATTTGTAGTTCGCATCAAGTACAGCAAGGAGGACGGTAGAGAAAAAATGTTTGTTATTATAAAATGATTAGCCTGATACTGCAAAAGAAAAAATTCGCACATAATTTCTGTCAATAGCACAATTGGGAAATTGCAATTTTTCTTCATATTCTTTTGGATTTTGGTTTTAACTAGTCGGCTGAGATCGGCAGCAAAAAGATCAATTTCTTACGAAGAACTGGGAGCACAGCATGTATAATCTTTGTTATATAAAAAGAAAATATTCTACATGCGAACGCAAATGATCTGAATGTTTCTCTTATTGCCATAAACCTAAAAACAAAATAAAAGTAAAATAATAATAACGATAACAATAATTATTATATCAAATTATTTGATTGAATTGTGTGTTTTAGTTGAAGATTGCAAGAAAAGATGGCGTAACATTAAAGACACGTACCAAAAAAAAAAGACAAAAGAAGGCAAAAAGTGGGCATTGGCCGATATTTTGACATTTTAAAATAAAGTGGATCACAAGCGGGAGTAAGTCCGAACCCAATGTTGTCTATTTACCTTATTACTTATACAAATTC
This sequence comes from Abscondita cerata, assembly GCA_030710515.1. NCBI lineage: Eukaryota > Metazoa > Arthropoda > Insecta > Coleoptera > Lampyridae > Abscondita > Abscondita cerata. The sequence continues at coordinate 170,338 of JALBCR010002892.1, forward strand.
TTTTGTCATTTCATAGAAGTACATCCAATGTTCAGTGTGAAGAGATCCACAGTCAAGAAGAGGATGGTGAGCCGATGAGCTTAGTGAGATCCCAAACATCACCATGTCAGTCTACAAAAGACACTCCTTTACAAAACGTGAAAGACCGCCCAGCAAAAAAACACGTCAAAATGATGAAGTATTGGAGTATTTAGATTCTCGGCGAAATGATAGAGACGCCATACTTAAAACACTGGCTAAAGAAAAACGCGAAGACGATGTTGATTTATTTTTAAAAAGTATTGCCAGTAGTGTTAAAAAACTAAATCCCAATTTGATCAATGAGGCCAAAATGGGATCCCTGTAGATTGTTATTGATTTGTAAATTCGCAATTCATTCGCATCCATCTTTGTTCAAACACCTTTAACATCATCCAGTACTTACTCATACTCAACAACACCAACACATCAATTCTGGATGACACAACCATCGCCGAAGGTGGTTGCACTCAGTTTGCAGGTATGCAAACGTACGAATTACTTTAATTTTCCGTTCAGTTTACATTATACATTTTTTATACTACATTAATATATATTATTTACTTTTACTTTACTTACCTCAGTGTTAGAGCTTGTACAACAAACCGTTTCCAAAATATGGTCGGTATCCATTCTTATTGGCTCACCCCGAACAAAATATGTAAATGCTTAAAATAGTTTTGGATTAAATTTTTTAGAATAGAAAAAACATTTTTTTCTAAATTTTAGATTCACCAAGAAAGTAGCAAACCTGAAAAGTAAAATGCAACTTTGAAGCAACAACTGACACGTGCTGTTACACCAATCTTGCGGCTGACACTCGTACTTGTAAGTAAATGTTCTGATTAATTACCTATTGTGTGTTGGTCCGTGACAAAACGCAAAATATCTGTTTTACGCTATGTTTGTGAAAAATTGCAGTACAGACTCGAAATTGCAGTGTATTGAAGTTTAAGAAATTTACGTACAGAACCTGTACAGAGTGGGCCATTTTCGACACTTTTAAAGGGAAACTCCTCCATCCAATTGAGATAGGCAAATACTGATGTCGGTGTCTGAGGCTTATCTTTAATGAGAAACACAATGGCGAAAACCGCATGGCGATATCAAATTGTAGTGTCGGAGATACAGGGTGATTTTCGAATATCTGTATTTCAGAAAAATATCTGTAAATTGTTTTCTGTTGGAAATTTTCCAATTTCTGCAAAAACTTTGGTTCAGCACTTTTTACGTAGACTCCAATACCGTTTTCAAATGAGTATACGGGGTCACTTCAAAAAGTAATCGTACCAAACTTACTTTTTTTAAATAGAATACCCTGTGTGTTTTATCTATTTTATTTCTCTCATAAATATCAATTTCAAAAATATAACACACTTTATGCTTTACTTTATTTTTTTTTTATTTTTTATGCAATGAGCAACGCAATGGAGATAACCACATATCGTTATCTATTATAGTTTCAAAGATACAGGGTGATTCTGTAAAATCTGGATTTTGAAAAATGTCTGTGGTTTGTTTCCTGTTAAGAATGTGCAAAGACCTCTTTGTAGCACATCTTCACGTAGAATCCAAAGTCGTTTTCAGACTGAGTTTACGGGAAAAAACGGGAAAAATAGAAACATACAGAAACATACTATTTAAAAAGGTGGAGTTTGGTGCAATTCATTTTTGAATGCCTCATACTCAGTCGGAAAACGACTCTGGATTCTACAAGAGTGCTAAAAGAGGTCTTGCACATTCCTTAACAGGAAACAAACCACAGACATTTTTCAAAAATCCAGATTTTACAGAATCACCCTGTATTTTTGAAACTATAATAGGTAACCAAATGTGGTTATCTCCATTGCGTTGCTCATTAAACGAAGACAAAGCTATGCTTACGCTGTTTAAGGACGACATATTCCAGAATGCGCCTTTAAAAATCGCACGCAAAAAAATTTTGAATATGCTTTAAAAAAATACAAAAATAAAGCGAAAGTGTGTTATATTTTGAAATGTGGGTATTTATGAGAGAAATAAAACAGACAAAAATATACAGGGCATTCCATTAAAAAGTGTTTGGTAACGATTACTTTTGGCGGGACCCCATGTCATTTTGAAACGGCATGAGCTACGAAAAATGTTTTGCAAAATGAAAATTCCCAACAGGAAACAATTACAGACATTTCTAAAATGCAGAATTTGAAACACCCGCACCCGACATTAAAGGAACGCCATGCGGTTTTGCCATTGTGTTTCATTAAAATAAGCCCAGACACCGACACAGAAAATTTGAAGTTACAAAAAGTTAAAATTTTATTAATAAAGATAAATGCCATATTGAATCTTGAAAATTTACTAAAAATTATTAAATTATTGACAATCATGGGATTGCATTAGCAAAGGTACTTGAAAGCATAGATTAATGGTTTTGTCAAAAAGCAAAATAGCCAAGCTGCTATTAGGAGTCAGCTGAATTTCACGTCGTTTTCAAAAATTTGTCAATAAAAATAAAAGTAAGTTTTGATAATGAAAGAAAATAGACGGGTTGCCTGAGACACTTACGCATTCCTATGTTTTGACAATAAGGCTGAAAGGAAAGTCATTAATAAGCAAATAAAAGGCTTTATTCCCAAGGAACAGCTTCGAATGATATTGAACTAAATTAAATAGGAAGGTTACAATAAACAAACATCAAAAATTACTAATTTTTATTGATGAATTTTTAATAAACTTTGTAATTCAGCTATGCTCAATCATTTTAGCTGCTTTTTGATACCAAAACCATTTTTGCCACTTGAAAGGGCGAGCAGGAATTCGAAAAAAACCTGTTCACAATTCTAAATTCCTATGACCCGTTTTCAAAAGCACCACCGTGTATATTCATTGCTTCAGAAACGATTAGTTTAAACCAAAAATTTTGAAGTAACTATCATGAAAAATATACACAACGATATTTTATGGAACAAAATATACCTAACGAAATTTTGTTTGTACCTATTGTGTGTTTTGTTTACCATTACCATTTCAAATTTAATTTGAAATGTGTGGTTAACAAAAATGTCATTTCTTTAAAGTACTTTTTTTAAATTATATAACTTACAGGCTATAACTAAACACAAATATCCTACACAAAAACGCTAATGATAACATCAAACCTCATAAAGCACAGCCGATCTTTGGATTTTTAACTTCCATTGTTAAAAATCAATAAATATAAAAAAAGTTTTGTACAATAAAAATTATAACAAAACTTATACTAGGAATAGAATGCGGAAAGATTGCTGATTTCATTGCCTTCGGCTTTCAACAAACAAAAATACTATTCTTACCCCTTTTCCGCTACAATTATCCGCTTTTATCTAAGTTGCTTTGATATCTGCTTTTACCGCTACAATACATTGGGAACTATTCATCCGTAAACTTGCATAATAATCCAATTCTTTTATATACAGCATATGTATGTATACTTTCAGTATAAATATAACGCTAAACGTGGATATGTAAACCAGAACCACGCATCAGGTTCACCCAAACATGTTCAAAGTTTAGAAATATAATTTTAATATTTATATATATTTTTTAAATTTGTATAATTAAATAATAATTTATCGTATTGAACGAAGTATTCTAATAATTTCCCATCATTTCCATTCCACATTTCAATGTATAAAACTATAATGTAATTTTCGTGATCAAATTCTCGGCAGCAATCTGTAAAATTTGTTGCAAAATGTTATAATCGTTGAATTTTGGATGAGACTATAAAAATAAAACATGCATAATAATAAAAATGTCAGTTTCAGTATTACAAACGGTTTTCTGTAGTGTCTAATAAAAGGATTACAAACTGTTTATAAAATACCCAACAATCATTGAAATGTCAACAGGGATTAACAAAACAAATATTTTTTAAGGTTTTACTAATATCTTAATTTCTTATTTGGTTGACTGTACACGTCTTTTACGGTACTAGTACTTTCGCATCAAAAATATGATCCTTATCTAATAAAAAATAAACTTGTAGGCAAAATAAAACATACATATATACTGAATTAATATCCAGAACATGCTATTATTCAAAAGTTAAAAAGTAAAAAGGATTAAATTATAATTTTACGCAAAACTGTTTACATTGTTAACTGAGAAAGAAGGTCAATTAAAATAAAACTTTATTATTTTACTACTGTACAAATGTTTGCAGTTGTAATTTTCATGTTTACTGCATCTATGTAAAAATAATTCCCCCATCTTAACTACTATTTAAATAATATCTGTTAGATTTGATAATATTAAAATCATTTACCATATTTAGAACTTGATCTCATAGTAAAAATGAAATAAACAAAGGTTGCGGTTTTAATATATTCTACCATTTCATACAATTTTACATTATCTTTATATAAAAGCATAAAATTCCATCTCTAATTAATTTTAAACGTGCCTCAGTAAGATATTGATTACTACGTTGTTGAAAGAAAAACTGCAAAAACGCGTATTTTTATTGAACTAATTAAGCAAAATCACGTGAAAAATTCTTTAAAAAAATCTAAGAACCGTATTTTTTTTGTATTTAGATAATATTCACCATTGTATGTAAATCATGTAGAATTGCACAGAGTGTTCAAAAATGATTGAGAATCGTTGTTTGCATTTGGTGCGTCGTTATTCTAATCTTGATTTTTTAAAATTTTGGTTGTTTTTTGCAACATATACACCCTTACAATTGAGGTTCATTTGAGAATTTCCAGTGAAGTTGGAGAACGGAATTGTTCCTATCAAAAGTGCTACGGAAAGTTTCCCGATCATCATCAGTCAACCAATCAACTTATTCTCTGGCAACTGTTACAAATTGATTGTTTAATTTAAAAAAATAGCCGACATACCTTAATACCGAAATTTGAAAGATTTTGTTGAAGAATTTGAAACTGATAGGGAATTCAATATTGTTTTATTAGTACACTTATGAAAAGTCAACATTAAAAGAACATAGAAAGCGCACCCCGAACTTGATAAAGACTTAAAGGCGTCAGTGCAAATGACCAACAGTTTGTGCATCTATTTAATATTCATTTCAACAGATTTAAGTTTGTACCAGGTATATCAGTCGACATTGGTGCAGCTAGTTTTTCAGTCGGAAAAGAGGTTGAAGAAATAGCTTTGCTTAAATACCGACCGGTGTTCATACTTATATTATGATGTTTCGGACTATTGCACCGTGGTCTATTCGAACTTCCTCCTCTTCTATCAGATGATTTGTTTGCTTTCAAAAAAAATTCTTGGCCAACTGAATTTTATGACCAGCAGTGCTTGCTGTTTTACTTTTCCGCCAATGCCATCTACAGCTGCCTTTTTATGGGAAGTGGCGAAGATTTTTCATTCTGTTTTACCATGGAACTTATGTGCTAAATATATCATTCTGACCAAGGTGTATTTTTGTTTAAACTGACTGGCGGTACCGTCAAGAAAAAAAAACGTGTAGTTTTCATTTGGAAATCCGCACGTAAGTCTAAGAGTATTTTTGTTGAAAAAGATATACAGCAAGACGTTCCAAGCAGTTCGAAATCATTATAAATGATGTAATTTTCGTATTTGTAGATCCATCATTATACCGTGCTGCAGTTGTAATGACTGTCACTTTCTGATAATTCCAATAAGGTGATTAAATTCTATTTTGTTTTTGATACAAATAGTTTACAGCAAAATCAATTTGAATCATGGATGAACCTTCTGAAAGACTATCTTTGAATTTCGTAAAAGATTTTTGCTACCGTTTTACGAACGTATGATACAGACATTCTGACAATTTCAATGCAATTAGCAATTATTTCTTTTGGCATATTTTTCTTTAGAGGTCCCTTCATCTCACTCTATGTTATTGTTCACTACCTCATCCGCGATGATTATATTTAGTCCTAGACACAGACCACATTTGCACTCATTCAAAGAACGGATTCTTGATGACAAACCACAGTTTCAATAAAGAGTGGAAATTCAGTAACAGCTTCAATTTGCTTTTTATACAAAAACACACACATATTTCTTAACACCACATGAACAGGCAGGTGGCAAATTTTAAAAATGAAATTTTATGACTTGGACGTTCCTTCCCATAAAGCGAATATCATTCTTTTAAGGTTACCAATAAATCTTTTCTGAACCTTTTTTTCTTTCCAGATTCTCATGTTGTCATAAAATCTTTCATTCCTGGGATTTGATAAGAAATGAGATCTTTTTTCTTGTTTGGTAGTAAATCTTCGTCTATTGCCAATTGAGAAATAAGAAGAAAATAAAACATACAAACATAAACAAGAATTCAGTAAAATTTATTGTTGTTTGTTCAAATCAAGGATCAAGTGCAATTATTGGACAAGATTCCCAATATTAAATAGAACCGAAGTAAATATTGGCCCGCATGATAACAATTTGGGAGCCTGTCCATGTCTGTAATATTTTATTTCTAACAGGTTGTGGTGTCCCTCATCCCATTCTTGATTTAGATTTACACAAACATAGAGAACGTGAATTTAGAGGTCAACTCTATAGGTTAGGTTTCTGAGACGACAACAAATCTCATTCCATATTAACGACATAGCGCATTTTGTGGAATGCAAGAACATAAAAAGTGGTTTAATAAATTTATAAATTATAAGTATCGTCCAATGTGATTACACCCAAAATTTTCTAAAAAGAGTCATTCATAAATATGGAAGTCAGGTTGACATTTCCGTGGAGCTGGCCAAATATTTCCTGACAAAAGTAACACAACATTTCAAGTTAGCGTTTTTTAAATTTTTTTTTTTAATTTACATGATATAGCTATTGGAACAGTGGGCGGTTTAGAAAAAGAACAAGTCATTACGATTTTTTGCATAAGACAAATCAAAAGAAGAACCTTCACTGTAATAAACAAAATAGAGGGGATTAAATATTTGAAGTGATTCAGAAAATACATATCACTGAGATCAATAAATGTTGGCCAATGATGCAGAAATTGCCGAAAATGAATCTGCAGAAATTCAGAAAAATAACTATTCTTGGGTCTTGAACATATGACTGAATTTTTCCGTTTATTAAGGGCTGAAACTTTTTTTTTTTTTGTTGTGTTTTTTTGGAAAAAAAAAAAAGAGAGTTAAAAAAAAAGGTGCTAAATACTGAACATAGACTTTCAGAAAAATTAAATTGTTTTTCCCTTTATAAGGGCTAAAGGTAATGGCTAAATACAGAAATAAAATACTGTAACGAACCTTATTGTTGTTTTTCTTATCGCATGTGAAACCGCTAGGTTCTAATTACACTCTTCAACGGTATTAAGAAATTTTGTTTATTTAACACGTATATATTTGTATAAAAATACACCAAATACATTATACGTTACAATTTATATTCACTCGTATTAACTGTTTTATTTATTTATTCGTATGGTAATTGTGTTGATTTTGAACTGAACTGCATAAATACATGACGTCCTTTTACAATTATAAAATGATACCTAGAAGATAATCGAACTTTCCGAATACGTAATTCTAGAACACCGCGATCATTCTAATTTATTCTAGGAATTCCAGTGGCATAACTATACCTTCATTGGGTGTAGGTAACCCATATATTACCTTTTCTTACATTAAATACGTAAATATTATTACTCCACACCATATGAAATAATACGGAGAGTTATGCGACGGTTTCCAAACAGAAAATTTTAGCACCCCTTTTTTTTACTTTATCCGACGAATTAGAGTTAGTAGTACCTACGTTATAATGAAGCAAACAAAATTTTAACATTTTGATTTTTATGTTGTTTTTGTCCTGGAGATTATATTTTAATTGACCAGAAAAATCAAAAATTTCTGTCCTGATCAACTTGCTACCGTAATCCATATTAAGTTATGCCGCCTCTTTAAGGTGAAGAACCGGATTGGGTTAATTATTTTCACAATTTGTTGAATTTGAAATAATAATTTTCGTCTCTTTCGCCATACCCGCACCATTTGAAGGGATGACATAGTTTAATTAAACATACAACAAATTAAATATTTTCACTCTCCATTCAAAGTTATAGTTTTATTAAAATTTTACGAACGTCGTTAGAAATCGACGAAGAATACATTCACACTTTTGTACTGTTTTAAATGCGATTTGAGACTACTGGAGTAATTTAATTTTGTGTACTTTTTCAATTGCTATTTACCTACCTACAATTAATTCAATATATGTCGATTCTCCTTCTGACAAAGTAATGTGTTATCTCTTGTAGATTAGGTGACAATAGTATATTGCGTAACTAGGTACTCGTCGAAAGATAAAATTTATCGAGACGCTGAACATCAAAATCAATTTTAGATCAAGACAGCTTAATAAAATTTATTAACAAATATAAGAGGTATTAAGTTTTCAGGTTCAATTACTTTTGAATTATTGACCATTTACAAGGAGTTTGAACAATTTCGATGTTGATGTATTCAATAAACATCTTATTGATGATGAAAGAAAAATTTGGTCAAAAGTTAATCGCATACGAACAGAAGTACTACTCTATGTTGTTTAAAAGGGTGCGATATCTAATCCAAATTGTGACTGGAAACGAAGCAGAGACCGTTGCACTGATGCACATACGTATTATAGAGAATTGTCTATTAATAAAGTTTGAAGGAGGTGTTACGGTCAGTTGTTAGGAAAGTATGCCCCTCAGTGGAGAGTAGGGTGTGGGTTAGGAAGATCAACGTTATTCCTAGAACCTATAGAAAAAAAATTAAAAGGTAGGGCGCCAGGTTCGAGTAACGCTGTAGAGAAGAATCTGACCCAGAACCAAAGGTCAGCAGCTAACTGTCCGCAGCAGAATATACAGAAAAAGGGAAACAAATCACGAAAGAATTCGACATAAAGTCAGAGAAACCTTCACACAAAATTTATTCACCCCAATACACAAACGAATTTGTGATAGTTCACAGCATTTAATAGACACAGATATATTACGAATACACACGAGCTAAAACGGGTAACGTACAGCATTAAACATTCAGGTAACACGAAAATGACTAGAGCTACACAGAATTACAAGTTAAAGTAAAGAGAATTACCCAAATATTTACCACTGCTACGCCACTGTCTCGTATATGCAATTGATATTTCGCGTACTGAAGGTACGCCTATGGTGAACTTAACCTAGAATGTATGTCAATTTATAGTACTGAGTAACGTTACAGATTACATGAATTTAAGGAAGACGTGTAAGGAAGTTTTAAGACTAATTCAGTCACCGCGAAGTTTAAACGATTGTTCAATTTGGGCCTAACTTGGAACGAGCTCGTACCGGAAGGATCAATGGAACTAAATGCGTTCGGCTTAATTACGATTGAGGTTTAAATTCTTACACGACTTATACACCACGTAGGTATTAAATACTCTTATCTATGACTAGTTAACGTTCCAGGTATATTATGCAATTACACATTCGAGCAGCAATACGTAACTGAACGAAGCATACTGAT
>JALBCR010002893.1:0-52500 GCA_030710515.1 Abscondita cerata
GTAGTCAACGTGTACATGTACTACATCTGTAACAATGCTTGTATTAAAATAAGTATTCTTTTTGAATCACATTCAGTTAAACTCATCAGGTTATGGGCCTAGACATTCTGTGACTGTGCGTGTGTACTGAATTGAAAAGGAAACTAATTTTTTTTCCGGAAACGTGGTTTGCATCGAAAGACGGGAAACCGAGTGACGGAAATGGATTTCAAAACCCAAGTAGACAAGTTAGAAGGTGCTGGAAACTGGAGAAAATGGCAGAAACAGATGAAATTGATGCTGAAACATCATGATGTTCTGGATACAGTGACCGGAAATCGAAGTGAACCGGAAGAGCCACGTGGCGATACCGTTACAGACGCGCAACGAAAAGGGTACAAGGCTGAAATGAAGGCATTTATCAAGGCAGATACTTTAACACAGTTGATACTAATAAGTAGTATGAACGACAGAAATGCTGATTTAGTGACTACATGTGAATCAGCGAAAGCAGTCTGGGACAAATTAGTGTCCGTATACGAGCAAAGCTCTGGTCAAAGGGTTGATAGGTTGTTAGAGCAGTTCTTCACTTCCTGCGAAAAAAATTCAACCGAAGATATAGCTACTCACATTGCAAGGTTGCAGAAAAATTTTACCCGAACTGAATGATGAGCTGAAGCGATTAGCAAAACCGAATTACCAGATTTACTATTGATGAGTCGTGTCATGTCTACTCTTCCAAGTGAGTATTTCGAATTTAAAAGTGTCTGGGAGTCTGTACCTGTGGAAGAACGCACAATCAATAAGTTAACCGAACGGCTTCGGTTGATTGAAATGAGACTCCCCGGAAGACAGGAAAACGCAGAGGCTCTGTTAGTAAAGTCCAGATATCAAAAGGAGACAGGAAATGGTGGAAAACCAAAAGCGGAAGGCAGAAGATTGAAGTGTTTTAAATGTCACCGAATCGGTCATTTTGCTAAAAACTGTAAAATGCAAGCCCAGAAATCTTCACAACCAACTGGTGAAGCCTTTATAGCTAATGAAAATGGTACTAAAATGAACCAATCGGAAATGTGGCTGGCCGACAGTGGTGCTTCTGCACACATGACCAACGGTAAGGACATGTTCTTCACATATGAGACATTCTACACTCCAAAGCAAATTGTTGTTGGGAACAATGATATAATCCACGCCTATGGTTCTGGAATTATAAACACTGAAGTGCGTGTTAATGGTATGTAGAAACAAAGTCACCGGATACGTTCCCAAAATAAGCCGGAATTTGTTTTCAATTGGAGCAGCAATAGAAAAGGGTATGAATTTAAAGCCAATACAAATGGGTGTGTATTTATTAAAGACGGAACTATAAGACTAAGGGGAACGAAAATAGAAAATAGTTGAATCAACAATGTGTGTGTAGCCGAAAGAATTGACACGTTGCAGTTATGGCATGAAAGGTTATGCCACCAAAATAAAAGGCATGTGAAGAAATTTCTTCAAAAAGGGGCATCGTTGTTGATGAGGATGGGGAATTTTGCGACGGATGTATGTATGGCAAGCATTGTCGCGCAAGGTATGGTACCAGAACAATTAAACCAACTGCTCCCGGTGAAATTATTCATACTGATGTATGTGGTCCCATGCAAGAAGCGTACCGTCTGCTTTAAAGACGATTATAGTAAATTCAGGCGAGTATTTTTCATGAAACAAAAATCTGAGGTATTGATTGCCTAAAAGTTTTCTTAAATGAAGCGCGAACAACTGGACATGTTGTAAAGGAATTATTATGTGATGGAGGGAAAGAGTTTGATAACTTTAGCGTACGATCATTGTTGAGCGACAGTGGAATCAACTTTCGAAAAGTCATGCCATATTCTCCAGAGCAGAATGGATCTGCTGAGAGGAGAACAGGACAATTGTTGAATGCGCTCGAAGTATGATCCACTCGAAGGACATTCCTATCAAATTGTGGGCCGAGGCTGTCTACGCAGCTGTCTATACACTTAATAGGACAGGATCAACACGGGTTGAAAACAAAACTCCTTTGGAACTATGGCTCAACAAAGAACTGGATGTGGGAAGTCATTTGAAAGTATTTGGCACGGAATGCTTTGTCCATGTCCCAAAACAGAAGAGGAAGAAATTTGACAAAAGAGCATCGCAGGACTGTTTGTTGGCTATGAAGGTGAGAAAGATGGTTACCGAATTTACTTGAAAGAAAAGAACAAGGTAATCTTGAGTCGTGATGTCGTGTTCAAAGCTGAAACAGTTGTAGAAAAGAAGGTTATGTTAGAAGTTCCCAAAGAAAACAAAATTGAAAATAGTACCGTTCACAAAGAAACTACAACAAAGACAGTGCCTGTGTTAATTAAAAATGTGACTCTGTGGAAGAGGATTCAATTCAAGAGGAAGCCGTTACAGTAGAAAGTGCAAGTAATGATCAGACTGTGTCAAAACAGACAAATGAGAATGATTCTAGTGCGTGGCAAGCCGCAAAGTTAGAAGAATTGGCATCGTTAAAAGAAAATTGTACTTGGGATCTTGTTGATCTGCCTGAGGAAAGAAGTCAATTGGAAATCGTTGGGTATTGAGAACGAAAATTTGCCCTGATGGAACTAGTGAGCGATACAAAGCCCGGCTGGTTGCCAAGGGATACTCACAGAAGGGTGGAGTTGATTTTCTGGAAACGTACAGTCCAGTTGCAAGATTCGATACTGTGCGGGTACTTTTAAGTGTCGCAGCGGCAGAGAATTTAAATCTAGTGCAATTTGATGTAAAGACTGCTTTCCTTTATGGTGAACTTGAGGAAGAAATTTATATGGATCAACCTACTGGTTTTGAAGATACAACGGGACGTGTCTGCAGGTTAAATAAAAGTATTTATGGACTTAAACAATCCCCCGTTGCTGGAATAAGAAATTAGTGGATTTTATGCTACATAGTCAGGAATTTAAAGAAAGTGATGCTGATCCATGTTTATTTATTAGAACTGCTAGTGATTATAAATTATTTGTTGCAATTTATGTTGACGATGGACTTATTGCCGGAAACTGCAAAAATACAATTGATAACTTTCTAAAGAAATTTAAAAGTGAGTTCAAAATAATTACAAGTAATTCAAATTGTTTTTTAGGATTAGAAATCACAAAGACAAGTGATGGTGTTCGTGTGAAACAAAGTGTATATATAAGGAGATCTTAGACAAATTTAACATGTCTGGCTGCAATCCTGTCAAAATGCCGTGTAGTGGTTACTTAGAGAAAGGTGACGATAACGAAATTGAGCCACACGTTCCCTATCGTGAAACTGTGGGTAGTTTAATGTACCTTTCAGTTGCCTCAAGACCAGATATAACCTATGCTGTAAGTGTAGTGTCGGAATTTCTGGCTAATCCAAAATGGCACATTGGAAAGCAGTGAAAACAATCTTCAGATATTTGAAATCGACAATGAATTATGGGTTGCTGTACGAAGCAAACGGAAGACAATTACAAGCGTATGCCAATGCCGACTACGCAGGTGATGCATGCACGAGACGTTCCAGAAACAGAAATATGTTGCACTATCCACCACCGAAGCAGAGTATATAGCTGCCAGTGAAGGCGTAATAGATACCATTTGGTTAAACCGTATGCTGTTGGAAATAACTGAAACACAGTTAGTACCGTGTTTACATAGTGACAGCGCGAGTGCGACCAAACTAGCGAAAAACTCTGAGTTTCACAAGAAGTCCAAACATATCGACATCCGATATCATTTTATTAGGGAAAAGGTAAACGAAGGGGTTGTCGAACTCGAACATATTGCTGGAGAAGATCAGATTGCCGATATACTCACAAAACCACTACCTCGTGTTAGATTTGAAAAACTTCGTAGTTTATTAGGGGTCGTTTAATAATAAAATTATTTTTAGAGAAAGTGTTGAATGAAAAATAAGTTGGTAGTAATATCTGGTGTAGTAGTATGAAGTTAGTCATTTATATGCGTCTCAACGGGCGTAGTCTGTAGTTCACCACTGTAGCGTCAAGTAGCGTAGTCAACGTGTACATGTACTACATCTGTAACAATGTTTGTATCAAAATAAAGTATTCTTTTTGAATCACATTCAGTTAAACTCATCAATTATTAATGGTAAAACAAACAAAACACTAAAGCTAAGCTGAAGAAACGTTAAATTAAGTACATGAATGGTATGGAAATGGAAGAATCAAAATTGGAGTAGGAAAACTGGAAACTTTTATCCATTCAAAACTCACAAGCTTTAGGTTTAACTAGACAAAGCCAGCATGCTACGCATGCGTTAAGTCACAAAAATAAATTAGCTTCTAAAGAGCAGACAGTCATGAACAATAATTAGCACTTACATTAACATTCATCAGTTGAGTAATCAATATGAATGCAGAGTATGTACTCCATGTGAATTCGTACAAATGAGTCGAGAGTATTCGGGTGTGCGCTCGCAACGAATCGAGAGTAGGTGAGGACGCACAAACGACATAACATATTAATATAGAAGATATGGATGTAGTCCGAATAGAAATTATTTATTAAAAAAATATTTAGAAGCGGATTTATTGGCTCGACCACTTTAACGTAATACAACAAAGTTTATTTAGGTGAAATTGACTGTTTGGTTCCCATAACGCTAGCAGTTACGCGTGTGTGAGTCATCAAGTTCGTGCATACGAAGATTTTTTGGGTGAAATTGAATCCTCTACACTTAAACCATTCGAAAATTTGCAAAATTACGAATATTTTGATTTTTATTCGTGTTTTTACGTAATATGGTTCCGGAGTTATAAAAATTACAGTATTCGTATAACAATGTAAAATTCCTTAAAAAAATTTTTAAAATGATAAATTTTTTAAACATTATGTGATAGGGTCATAAAAGGAACGTTTTTTTTTAAATAAATTTTTTTTTATCTGTAATAATTTAGAAATTATGGCCGTTTTAGTTTTCGAATGAAATTTTGTCGGAAACGTTTTTCGCTTATAACTTTTGAAAACACGCGAGGTCTAACAAAACTGAAACTGCCAAAAAATTTTATTTCTTTATCCGCGTATGATGCTTTTTGAATTTTGAAAATCGGTCCGTAAATAAGCGAGTTGTGGTCAACTTACGGCTCAATTTGTTTGAAATTTTTTTGACTATTTTTAACATTTTTTTTAACCTCAAAGATGCCCTCGTACAAAAAAAATCTAAATCGAAAATTAAAGACACATCTTTCGTAAACTCGAAACTTTTTTCGAAACGAAAATATCTTAAGCCGTTCTAATGTGAGACGAATTTGAAAAAAGGTTGATTTTCGTATCGATTTGAAAATGAATCGAGAGTAGGTGTGCGTTCACACTAACGACATAACATATTAATATAAGATAGCGAATATTATAGTAAAAAAAAACGATTCTCCAACGAAAGTTCATACGTTATAAACACAACTTTACGCTACAACTTAGGTTAAAATAAATTACTAACCTCCCAACGATTGACGAAGTTCTATCCGTCTGCTTCTTTATCACAAACATTACTTACATAAATAAAGAAACGAATTTTCGAATTTAAAACGCGATCGCGATTATTGTACATAAATTAAAACTAATTTAAACATCACCGAACAAAAGTAACCTCTGTACCACTCGTGACGCTACTGCAACTAACGCCTACTTCGTAAAATTATAAAATTATAAGACGGTGTATAAAAACACGACAACGTAAAACATTCACTACTCCATCAATTACGTTTAAATTCAATTTTATGTCAAAGATAAAGAATGAAGGAACTAAACATACGTAATGTGAAACTAGAATTTAGTACAAGAAAATTAGGCAAAAAAGAGGACGATTTCGGAAAAAATCCGGCAACAATTTTATGGTTGAAATTTTAGGGGACTCCACAATTTACCCCCACCCTTGAGCATTTTAAGAACGGGGGTTGTTTTTGTGAATTGATCTAGCGGCTAAACGGTTCACCACACAAAAAAAAGTCCCAATAAAAAATTGTAGAGAATTTTTATATCTATCTTTTGTTTTAATAACATTTTGTAATAGGAAATGATATTGACTTCTATATAAGGGGTTGAAATTTATGGAAACTGTAAAATTCTTTTTTCAGGGGTGATAATGTCACTTTATCGGAAAATTGTACATTATAAAAGTTGTTCCTTATAATAATATCTACAGTTTTTGTAGGCATGTTTTTTCTCTATAGACAACCTTTCTGGCTGTAGAGCTAAGGGTAACTTTGTAATTTTTTGTTTTTTCTATTATCAGGCGCAAGTTTGGCTAGGCAATCATTTGGACCCTTTGAAGTGCGATTGGCAGAAAACTGCCTGAAGCTTACAACCCATACGTGCAATGAAAGAAGCAGCACCAGACAATCTTTTGAAACTCATCACCTGCGGTTGCAAAACTAACTTCGGCGCTGCCTGCGGGTGCAAAAAAGTTGGCTTTGTGTGCCCGGTAGCATGCATATACTGCAGAGGTGAAAACTGCAGCAATGTTGCTTTGTCGGATATGTAAGTTATGGACTACAAAGATGATGCATTGAAGTTTATAGATCAGTGCGATCCCCAGGAGTCATTGGCGGCAGAAAACTCCGACACCGACACCGAAGAGGAAAAACCACAAAAAAATTTAAAAAATAATAATATATTCAAAATTATTTTTATATTTATACATATGTCATATGAAAAAAGTCAACTAAAAATTCAAATACGTGAAAACATTCTATTTTCTCCTTCTTCAATTCTTTCTCACTCTTGAATAAAATCGCTGTTCCTGCATGCTTTCAAGAAAGGTCAAAGGAAAGGAACACCAACTGCAGCGTCTATTTAACCAACAGAAAAACACCAAAACTGCACCAAAACTTGACTCGGAACGTGTTTCAACAGCTAAGCTGTTATCATCAACGATACCGATACTAAAAATAAAAACAACGGGAAGTTTATATACTATCTGCTTATCACGCATCGTTAAACTTAATTGATTTTGGATAGCTTAAATAATTCCAAATCATGCAATGGACCGTTATCATCATAATTCATAAAATGAATTATGAATTATGAATTATGATGATAACGGTCCATTAGATTTTCGAATTATTTAAGCTATCTAAACAATTAATTACGTTTAACGATGCGTGATTAAATAATATATATATACAGTGTGTCCAAAATTCGATGCTCACCATTGGTATTTTGGAAACGGTAAGATTACAGGGTCGGTTAAATGGAACAATATGGAGGTATTTATCTTACCTCTTCAGACCTTCTCTTGTTTTTCCAAAGAAATGCGTTGCCTACTAGATATTGCAAAAAGTGAAAATCGGCATTTTCTTTAAACTTGCGTAGAATCCACACTATTTATCCTATCAAAATATGTAAATATAAAAGTTGTAGACATTTAGATATTGAATAATATGCGTCATTAAAATATTTTTTGCTTGCATCAGTAGCGAAATATGACCCAAAGTTGCATTTTTTAAATGGAAATGATAATTTATTTTTATACAGTTGAATTACTTGATTTTTTCCTTTTCAACGATATAAGGTTCGAGCTATTTATCTTGTGTACTTTAGAAGATATAAAGAAAATCGTTTTTGAGATCTGTAGATGTATTTTAAAGCACATCACACTATCCATGATTGCAAATTTTAAGAAACAAACAACTGCACATCAAATCTGTCAATAATATTGTTACAGTAGTATCGTGTCAGAACTTGTAGTTGTTGTAGTAAGCTATTCATATTCAAAATTGATGATGCAGTTTTCAAACCATGAAAAAACGGACATGTTTGTTGTCTACATAAGATGCCATCGTAATTCAACTGCGGCAGCAAATGAATATCACAACTTATACCCCGAAAGAAGGCAACCTCACAGAACTTTGTTTTCCCGACTCGAGCAAAATCTTCGACAAGGTGGATCCTTCACCGCCATTCGTCCTACAACCTATCAAAAAGACAATGAGGATGCTGAAATAGCTGTTCTAGCCGCTGTTAATGTTGAGCCTTCGTTTAGTAAGAAAATTTCGAATGACAGTGGTATGGAAGTTCAGTACATTATGTTTTAAAAAAGAAGAAATTTCATCCTTATAAGCCAATGATATGCCATCATATCAAAGAGAATGATTATGCTCGAAGAGTTACATTTTGTAGATGGTACCTGGATGAAGTTACAAACGATAATTCTTTTTCTAAAAAATTATTTGGAGCGATGAAAGTAGATTCACAAACAACGGCATTTACAATCGGCATAATTATCATTATTGGAATAATGAAAATCCGAAAATAGTTCGAGAATCGCGTTTCAAGAACGATTCGGATTTAACGTGTGGTGCGGTATTTTGGGAAATCGTTTGATAGGTCCATTTATTTATAATCAAACGCTTAATTCGACTAGATATCTTCAACTGCTGCAAGCCGAAGTCGAAGATGCATTGGACGAGTTACCTATTCAAGAAGAAAGAAGTATTTTGTTTCAGCAAGACGGCGCCCTGGCCCATAATTCCAGGATCGTCACTGAATATTTATCAGCAAGATTTGGAAACCGTTGGATTGGAACAAACGGTCCCATACGTTGGCCTGCGCGATCACCAGATTTGTCCATACTAGATTTTTCCTGTGGGGACACATAAAAATTTAGTATACGTTGTCAATTATGAGAACGTTAATGATTTGCAGCAGAGCGTCATGCAGGCCTTTAATTCAGTTAGCGTCCGTCAATTAATGAATTGCCGAATAAATATTGAAAAACGCTATACAAAATGTTTAGAAGTCAATGGCCGCACTATTGAGAATCTTTTATAGGAAAACTCATTCGTTTTACGATGTTATCCACCCGTTATGTTTTTGTTATTATTGCTTACAACTTGGTAACATTATAAATCTGCCTCAAAAATGATTTTCTTTATATCTTCTAAAGTACACAAGATAAATAGCTCGAACCTTATATCGTTGAAAAGGAAAAAATCAAGTAATTCAACTGTATAAAAATAAATTATCATTTCCATTTAAAAAATGCAACTTTGGGTCATATTTCGCTACTGATGCAAGCAAAAAATATTTTAATGACGCATATTATTCAATATCTAAATGTCTACAACTTTTATATTTACATATTTTGATAGGATAAATAATGTGGATTCTACGCAAGTTTAAAGAAAATGCCGATTTTCACTTTTTTTGCAATATCTAGTAGGCAACGCATTTCTTTGGAAAAACAAGAGAAGGTCTGAAGAGGTAAGATAAATACCTCCATATTGTTCCATTTAACCGACCCTGTAACTCTTACCGTTTCCAAAATACCAATGGTGAGCATCGAATTTTGGACACACTGTATATAAGCTTCCTGTTGTTTTTATTTTTAGTATCGGTATCGCTGATGATAACAGCTTAGCTGTTGGAAACACGTTCGAGTCAAGTTTTAATGTGTTTTCTGTTGGTTTCAAGAAAGGAAAAAAAATAGAAGTGGAACAAATAATTATAATAAGGAATAATTTCCCAATAAATTGTATTGATGTAAATAGCTATTATTGCATTGGAATGCAAAAATGAATGCTTTTATTATACTTGAACCCTCTTTTATTTTTCTGTAGGGTGAAAAAACCAAAAATCACGAACTTACCCCTAGCTCTACAGCTTCAAGAGTTGTCGAGAGTAAAAGCTGTAAATATTATTATAAGGAACAACTTTTATAATTTTACAAATTTCCGATAAAGTGACATTATCACCCCTGAAAAGTGAAATTTACAGTTTTCATAAATTTCAACCCCTAAATGTCCTATTAAAAACAAAAAAGATAGATCTAAAAATTTTCTATAATTTTTATTAGGACTTTTTTGTGCAGTGAACCGTTTGGCCGCTAGATCAATTCACGAAAACAACCCCCGTTCTCAAAATGCTCAAGGGTGGGGGTAATAAAAAACTGGCTCCGGGCTCCTTGTAGGGTCCCCTAACAATATCAAACATAAACTTGCTGTCGGGTTTTTTTTCAATTCAAACCCTGAGTTTCCTGTACTAATTACAAACTTAAACAAACATCGAATGTACGGCGGACCAATTTCGTTGGGGTTGCAGGGTATTTCAGTAACTATTCCTGTTAGAGCAAAACTGTTTACGTAGCATTAGGCCAACTTTTTTTCAAACAAACTAAACAGCGAAAACAACAATTTGCTATCTTTTTTCATTTTTGGTGCAGGGACCAAAATTGAATTTTTCCAAATTTCGATAGGGTCCCATATCTCATCTGTTGATAAAAATTCAGAAAAAAAGTGTAAAGACATTTCTTGTGCAGTTTTAGCGTAGAATCAAACGGAGTAGTCAATTTTTAACTGTGTTCACCAATAGTCGAGATGCCACATAAACTTATTTTGTAAGCTTTTCAAAAATATATAGTTTACAGAGGTTCTTTTAAAAAACTAAGTTTATGTGGCATCTCGACTATTGGTGACCAAAGTTAAAAATTGACTACTCATTTGATTGATTGATTGATTGATTGTTATGGAACCCTATCAAAATTTGGAAAAATTCAATTTTTTTGTCCCCGCATTAAAAATGATTAAAAAAGAAATTGTGTACATAGTTTTTAATGCACAAGTTAAGATTCAAAATTTAATGCAAGTAAAATAAACCTATAAATCTGAGAACTTTCTAAGAAGGTACTTCTTTGTACCAATTTTGTACTAAAAATTTAGTGCACACTATTAAAGCATGATTTTGTGCAATTGGGCTTGTAAAATTATTCGGCAAAAAAATTTTCTTGTAAAGCACGTACCTAAAGTAAGCAGCATAAAAGATTGTGGGGTAATCTAGGCGTGGTCTATTATAAATTTGATAAGCAGATAATGTCGTTTCGGATTCCGGATTAGCAGACCTAAGCCTTTAAATGATATAATTGCTAAAAGATTATGCCCAACGTTTATTAAATGAGATAACTTCATGCTTTCTGGAGAAATTTACTTAAATTTTACTCCTTTTCTATATGGAACTTCTTTATGTGCTTTTGCTAAGAAAGATGGTAGTATTCACCCCATTGCCATTAGATCCACCTTTAGACTATCATTAAATTATTGAAAGTGTGAAATATTCTTCGTTTCTCATGTTCCTAAAGAACGTAAAGTCAATATTTTAAATAAATTTGAGTCAATTGCTCCAGGTATTCGAATCATTTCTGAAAAAGATTTATCATTACTTGGTTCAGCTTCTTTGAAGATGTAATGTTTGAATTCTTCTCTACACTCTTGAATACATTTGATTTATTGATGAAAAATCTTGATAGTATAAAATTTCATATTTATTACGAAATTGCTTTTGGATTCCAAAATTTAATTATTTTCTACGCAATTGTCCTTGGAAACTTAAACATGTTTGTGAAACCTTTGACAAAAAAATACAATTATCTTTGGAAAAAATATTAAACATTAATTTTTTGGAAAGAAGTATCACTTTCTATAACTTTCGGTGATTTGGAAATTCGATGGGTACTGATTTATCGTCAGTAGCATTCCTTGCTTCTACATATTTATTCATCTATCAATTTCAGACGAAATTCAATACATGACAGAAGCGTTGGATTTCTGGAAGCAAAATTGTCTTGGCGCTCAGACACTGAATCCTCCTAATTTTCAAAGATGTTGGGACGCTCCATTTATTAAAAAGTTTCAAGAACTTTTAAATTCATCAGATCGTTGCAACAAAGCTTACCTTTCACTTAGGATTGGCTGTAAAATTTGTCAACTTCACACTTCAATGTGTGGCTCACAGATTGATAAATGTGGTCATTGTGGTCTATTGTGTTTAAAAGAGCTGGTAGAATGATATATTAAAGCGGATTTTCACCTCAGTTAACATCCCTTGTACTCTTGAACCTCACGGTCACTTTGAACTTTAATCTTTTCAAAAAAATGCGTGAATTGATATTTACATTCAAATTTCTAATTTTCTTGTAACGTCATAGTGACGTCAGCAGCCACCAAAATTACAATTTTGCCTTTTTTTAAATTTTTGTAGTAAATTCTGGCTTTTGAACTTTTTTCCCACCTTCCCAGATCCTTAATTCATCTAAAAAACGTTATCTTAAGGTTTAATTCACTAATTAAAGTATTTGTATAGGTGAATCTGATTGTCTGGGAAAAATGGATTATCAACGATTTCCATGGATAAAACACAAAGTTCAGGACTCACATTGGGTTCCCTAAAATTACTCCAGACTGACGTCCAATTCATCAACATCACAAAAGCTTCCATATGCACTGCGATGGCTTCCTCGTTACAGGTTATACAAGTAAGATTTTAAATATTAAACTGATTACTACTTGACAATGCATGTAATTTATTTCAGGACGGCAAAATTGTGGTAATCACGGAGATTAAATGTTTAAAACTTAAATTAGATGAATTTAATATACAATTTCTTAGCATTTGTCATTATTACTATTATTATTATTATCTTGGTGGAGATGAGTACAAATCCTGGTATTTTTGAGTTCAGAAACGCCAACTGTCTCGAAAATACTGAATTAAAAGCGATTGAGCAGTGGCGGCTCGTGGTCAATCTTACTGGGAGGTCAAAATTAATTTAAAAAGTTGGAATACTTAAAAATTATAAATAACTCAAATTATATTATTTGTTCAAATTAGGATTTTTTGAAACATTTTCATTAAAATCTCTAAGGGATTTTCTATAAGCATTGTCTAGCTGTGTACGAATATCAACATTTCCTACGGTTGCAAAATTCACCGAGCATTTCATGTGTTCTGCAGACGAAGCATGTTTTTTATTTTCTCTTTTAAATGTTTTAAATCTTTTACACAGGATTTGACCCATAGCGAGTTTGACGAGTCTTTAGAAAATAATAAACAAACAAAACAGTAAAATACGTTTGATACTTCACAACCGCATATCCAGTCAGCTAAATCGTACATTACCTTGCGAAAGTTTCGATGAACATCTTTATTTTTGTCTTTGCTAGTTTGTCGTAAACTTAGTTCTGGCAAAGGACGACCATTTGCCTTAAACTAAAATCATTTTGTAAAATTAAGTTCGTTAGCACTTTTTAGTTGTTTAATTTTCTGCACTACCGACATTTTCTATAATAGCGCATACACACGCGAATCAAAAATAGTATTTTTACAAAACAACACAACAACAGTAAAAAATATCAATATAAATTCTTAAATTGATTTAAAACATGCGAAAATCGAATCAAAAATCGAGCGTAGGTGTACACCCTATTCGAAGTCAACGTAAACTGCGGAACACGGCTAATGACCCAAAGTTGATTATTGCTTCGGACGTTCGCGTTTATTCGGGCGCTGCACGTTTTCGAGTTTTTCCGGGTAGATCTAATTCAATGAGGACAATTCGCACCGCCAGCCCAAGGTTGAAGAGGATGAATTACGAACGACGGCCGATAAATTTTAAGTTATTATACTTGCGACTTTTGCGAGTAAATTACCTATTTTAATAAAACACGTAATAATTAATATTTTTTATATATTGTCAACATTTTTGGGAGGTCATTGACCAATTGACCATATGGACAAGTCGCCACATCTCAATGAGAATCATAGTGATCATATGAGAATAATTATAGTTAAGTTAACTGATATGTCAATAAAGAAACTCGAAATAGATAAAATTATGATAATGACTGGCACAATAAACGTTTTAATTTAAAAATGAATTTACGAAAACGTCGTGAGATTATTAAATCTAATTGTATCTAAAATTAATATTTCCATTGTTATGCCAGCTTTCACCTTTAATAATCCATAAAATATTTATCGCTGACGAGTTTACAACTTAACTGTTCAATGCTGGTAAATATTTATTGAAAGAAGAAATTGCTTTTAATAAACTTTTTAGATCAAAACACTTTATTTTAATAGATATTTATGCAACCAGTCACGAAACGGATATTTCGTTACTTGTTATTCAAAAGATTCGTTTCTAATTTGGAAAAACTATAAAATGGAATTTAATCGAATGACACCGGTGTTACCATTGCTACCATTTAAAAAATTTTAAATTATGTGACTTTATATGTACAAAATTTATCTTTTTCAATCGTTATGTCAACTTTAAAGCGGACTCGAATCGTTTGCGAAGAGATTTAATCAACTGAAGAACATTATTCCAACACTATCTAAGTGAGAAACTTAAGTGTGAGTTGACAGTTGTAAACATTTCAGAATTTTTATTGCTTTTGACTAGCTACGACAGCACGAGCTGTCTGGCCCAATTATTTGTTGTAAAATGTTTTGTCACTAGTTACGAAATGTATTGTCCGATCGTTTTGGCTTTTATCACATTCGTTACAAAAAATATGCATTTTGTCACTATGTGTATGTTTATCGGCTAAGATGTATTTTTGCGATAGTACCTTTAAGTACGACTTGATATACTATTTTCTTCAGAGGTAAAATTGTATTTCAATTATCGATATTAAGTTCTTTAAATTATGACTAAACTAAAAATTACTTTCAATTGTTCACCTTAAGTAAATGTTGTAACATTGCTTTTTTACTATCGTCACCGCACTATACAGTTTATAGTGATCTTATGGGGCACCATACATAACACTTACATCACATTACAATATTAAAAATGTACCATACCATACCATCGAGTCATTAATTACGTTGATAGATGACTAGTCTAGCCTGTAAGATTTGTTGCCTCCATATTAATAACTTATGTTTGATCCTTTGAATACGCCATATGGATCAAAAATCAAATGTAAGTTAACATTAAGGTACTTCACATAAATCACAAAAAAATATATTTCCTTACGTGTTACATTCAACATGTTTATGTTATGAACGGTTTTTAAAATCGATGCCAAAGCGATGTCACATGTGTCGAAAAGGTTTACTTTTCGTAACTGGTGGTTACGGCGGTTCGGCGCGACCATATCGGTGCCGGCCAGTTCGGGGCGTTCATTACGGTGTCAGGACGTTTCGGTTCAGTCCAGAATGGTGCCGCGACAGTTCGGTGTCGACTCAGTTCAATGTAAAGAATTAAGAGAAACTGTGGTTGTGTGTTTTGAAAATCATATGGTAGCTAGATGGTATGACGTCTAGATTCTTTATAATGGAAGTTAGGTTCCGGTTATTGGTGAAAGTCAACGTTTTGCAACCTAAAGTAATTGCTTCATTAGGCCTAAGCCAACATATCCAGTAGAGTCTTCGAGCAACTATGATACACAATCACAAAAATTATTTCTAATATAATAATACCTACACAACTTTTGTTTAAACAATTTTTACCTGTACGTTAATTATATGACCGATACATCTTGGTTTATATTAATTATTAAAAAAAAATTCAAAAATGTCTGTTTGTGGAGTTATGTAATTGTATCACTTGGTTTTTCTTAAATGTTTATATTATTTAAATTCACATTATGGCAGACAGCAAAATGGCTAGGCACCGAAATATTCAGGCACCCAAACGGCCGCAGCGAAGTGACCGGCACCGAACTGACCGCATCCAACCTTGCGTTTTTAGTTTATTAGCGCAATAATCTCGTCCTTGCTCCCAGGTAGTTATAACGTGTGGGCCATTTAAAAGTTGCATTTTGAAAAGTAAATTAAAAAAAAAACTAGTCAATATTTTTTCAAATTTCCGGTTTTATTAGAAAGATGGAACCTTGAAATTTAAGAATAAAACACAACATCATTTAAATGGTTGCCACGGCTGGCCTTACAGTTCTCCATTCGCTCGACCCAATTTTTCAGTACATTTTCGATTGTCTGGGCTTGTATCTCTTGAACTTTGATTTTGTGTTTCAAGGCCTCAATTGTCTCCGGATGGTTTGCGTAACACTTATCCTTAACGGATCCCCATAGATAATAGTCCAATGGGCTCAAATCACAGCTCATCAGAATTTCGGCTGATTATTCGGTTTGGAAAACAGTGCTCAAAAGTTAGATTGTTACGTTGGCTGTATGGCAAGTGGCCCCGTCCTGTTGAAACCAAATGTCGTCCTGGCTTCGTTCTTTAATTTTAGAAACAAAAATTGAGTGAGCACGTCACGATAGCGCTCATTATTGACCGTAACAGCGGCTCCTTCATGGTTTTTGAAGAAAAACGGGCCAATGATGCCGCCAAACCAAAATCCGCACCAAACAGTGACTCGTTGTGGATGCATTGGATTTTCCAAGGTAAAGTATGGGTTTTCTGAGCCCCAACTCCAACAATTTTGTTTGTTGACATATTCTCTAAGGTGAAAATGCTCTTCGTCCGAAAAGATGATTTTTCGGTAAAAACGCTCATCTTCGGCCTATTGATCTTCAGCCCATTGGGCAAACCGGAAACGCATCGGATGGTCTTGTGGCTTTAGTTGTTGGACCAATTGAACTTTGTAAGCCTTCATACCGAGGTTTTTATGCAAAATTCTTCTTAGAGAAGTGCGGAAAATGTTCAATTCTTGAGAACGGTGACGAGTTGATGTTAATGGATGATCACGGACACTTTCAGCAACGACAGCAAAATTCTCGGTCGTTGGCACTGTATTAGAGCGGGAACGAGTTGTTTTGGCAACCAACGAACCAGTTTCGGGAGCTCGCTTCATGAATTTGTTCACATCTTGACGTGATGGTATTCGATCTTTGCCATTTTTTTTTTAATTTCTCAGTTAGGTTGAAGACTCACCACTTTGGAAGTAAGTTCTCAATATTTTCCAGTTTTGTTCAAGCGTGTGGATTACCATTTCGTAAAATTCAGGCTTTTAACTAACAATCTGTCAATTTGTGATGACATTTAACATTCATGTACTTCAAATAAATAGTGGTTCTAAATGAAACCGCTAGATAGCCCACCCTGTGTTTCTATTGGTTATAAATAAATACGGAGCCTTTTCGTTACAAGTGTAAATCACCAGCAATATCTGAGCAAAATCAAATTCTATGATAAGGATGCAATAATTATTTTGGTTCATGTACTAAACCATGATGTTTCTCAAAAACCAAAATGTCGTGTGTAGACGTGACAAAAACGTTTAAAGAAAATGTACCTACTATAGTTTGAATTGAGAATTTATCCAAATAAATTAATGAATTTTAATCTGATTATTGTGTTGTTCAATCACTCAATACTAATATTAAATAAACCAAACAAAAAATTAAATATTTTGTTGTCAAATTGAAATTTTATTATACAGGGTGTCCCACCGGGAACGCCATCGATAGATTATAGAAAAACTGTACATGGGAATAATTTGAAAATTAGGTAGTATACTAACATCGACGGGGACAGTTTCGTTAAAATATTTTCAAGATGGTGACACTTCCGGTTATACCGGAAGTAGGTGTCAAGTTGCTTATTTTAAATGGAACATCCTATATATTATTCTATTTTGGATTTTGCACAAAATTTTAGACACATTTTGTGTATAATGTCCTATACCTAAGTCTAACTGTTTTGGACTTATTTTAAATTTTATGTCAAAAATGACGTTTTCAGGCCTAAACAAAATTATAAAATTTTCCTATACTAATGCCTTTATTATTTAATTGGAATAGGCTTTCTTGTAGCAGGGGACCTATTTTAGTGGGCTATGTCGATATTTTGATAATAAATTAATACAGGGCGATCAAAAAAAGAATTAAAATTAAATTCAAAAACACGTCAAAAGTCATTTTTTAAAATGCAAGCACCATGTTTTAATAATTTTATCTTATTTAGCATCAAAAATAAGGTTGACTTTGTACAAGGTTGTCTATTCAAAAATTCATGGTTTTCGAAGTATTGGCAATTTAACTTTTTTTTTGTTGCACAAATGCTATTGATTTCTTTAATATGAATGGTTATTCTTAGTTGGCTATGATGGCGTTAGAAAACAATCATCTGTCAAGGATATGTCAAACTGTGTGTATCAAACTAAGAAATGCCAACAGTTAACTGTACCGACTGTGAATGTTAAAGTGCATATCGTTATCAAAGCGATAACTTATTATGCTTGAAACACACGTGTGTCGATAAAGCCAAGTAATTACTTGTACAGTATTACACATGCAACGAAAGAACACCTTGCTTTATCGACACACACGTTTTCAAGCATTTAAAGTTATCACTTTGGTAACGATATGCACTTTAACATTTACAAGTCCAACTGTTTTGGACTTATTTTAAATTTTATGTCAAAAATGACGTTTTCAGGCCTAAACAAAATTATAAAATTTTTCTATACTAATGCCTTTATTATTTAATTGAAATAGGTTTTCTTGTAGCAGGGGACCTATTTTAGTGGGCTATGTCGATATTTTGATAATAAATTAATACAGGGCGATCAAAAAAAAAAGAATTAAAATTAAATTCAAAAACACGTCAAAAGTCATTTTTTTTAATGCAAGCACCATGTTTTAATAATTTTATCTTATTTAGCATCAAAAATAAGGTTGACTTTGTACAAGGTTGTCTATTCAAAAAATTCATGGTTTTCGAAGTATTGGCAATTTAACCTTTTTTTTTGTTGCACAAATGCTATTGATTTCTTTAATATGAATGGTTATTCCTAGTTGGCTATGATGGCGTTAGAAAACAATCATCTGTCAAGGATATGTCAAACTGTGTGTATGAAACTAAGAAATGCCAACAGTTAACTGTACCGACTGTAAATGT
This sequence comes from Abscondita cerata, assembly GCA_030710515.1. Taxonomy (NCBI): domain Eukaryota; kingdom Metazoa; phylum Arthropoda; class Insecta; order Coleoptera; family Lampyridae; genus Abscondita; species Abscondita cerata. The sequence goes on from JALBCR010002893.1 coordinate 18,607, forward strand.
TAAGTGCATATCGTTATCAAAGCGATAACTTATTTTGCTTGAAACACACGTGTGTCGATAAAGCCAACTAATTACTTGTACAGTATTACACATGCAACGAAAGAACACCTGGCTTTATCGACACACACGTGTTCAAGCATTTAAAGTTATCGCTTTGGTAACGATATGCATTTTAACATTCACAAGTCCAACTGTTTTGGACTTATTTTAAATTTTATGTCAAAAACACGTCAAAAGTCATTTTTTTAAATGCAAGCACCATGTTTTTATAATTTTATCTTATTTAGCATCAAAAATAAGGTTGACTTTGTACAACTATGTCTATTCAAAAATAGTTTTTGTTGCACAAATGCTATTGTATTTCTTTTAATATGAATAGTTATTCCTAGTTGGTCATGATGGCGTTAGAAAACAATCATCTGTCAAGGATATGTCAAACTGTTAAAAATTTTCAATAATCATGCCGGGACTAAGCGTCCAATGTGAGTTATATTAAGAACATGTGTTACAGTTAACTGTACCGACTCCGTCGATGTTAGTATACTACCTAGTTTTCAAATTTTTCCCATGTACAGTTTTTCTATAATCTATCGATGGCGTTCCCGGTGAGACACCCTGTATTTCAGCCAGCTCATATATTCTATAACTAAGTGCATGATACAAAATCCCATTTTTCAATCTTCTATATAAAATCCCTCACAATTTTTTTTTATAAAAAATTTTAAATAAATTCGAATAAAAAAAATAATCAAATGTCAAAAAAAAATCTTGTCAACTAATGTTCATAACTTTTTAAGTTAAAATTTTATAAAAAACTTATTAATTCCAGTGCATGTCAAACCGTTCAAAAACTCTGCTTTAATTACGCCACCTCAAAAAGTACCAGCCGTCACCTTCTAACATTTTTATTCTTGTGCTAAGTCCAATTTTTAAAACAACTTACACTTTATTGTTATTATTTTACTTGAACTAAATTTAATTTAAGTACTCGTGCATTAGTTTCTCCTGCTCTTTATTATAATGTAACCGCCCAACTTTTCCTTCTTATATTCTTTCTTTCCATTTATTAATTATACCTCCATTTCATGTTCCATTATTTAACTTTTATTATTCAATTAAAACAGACCTTTTTCGTTTTAAATTTTATTTTTACTCTCCATCTGTTTATAATTTGCGTTACTAACTAAAAAAAAATTTATAAACCTATTTGATTTCTTAATAATAATAAATATTTTTTTTTTCTCTATCTCGCATGCTATCTAACGTCTTATTACTTCTGTAACAAATGCACTTTTATTTTCAGATGATTTCTTAACCACGGAAAACAGATATTTTCAATATTCTTCACAAAATGTTCACTGCAACCAACGTTACACACAAATGTTGCTGCACACTTTCAATTCACTTTAAACGTGGTAAGTTATTCCTCTTAAAACTAATTAATTACATTTTTTAAATAGAAGATTAGGGTCCTATCTAATTCACGGACTTCAAACACTTAACTAAAATTATATTGCTAGTAAAAATAAGTTTTAGCTAAGATATAATAAATTTAATCATAACAATAGTTTGAATTATTTTTTCTCGCACCAAATATTGATATTAATGGTACGACATTCTAAATATCAATGTTGTAGTTGAGACAGCATCAAATACTGCTATTGATATAGAAATAAGTAACAGTTTGAAATTACGCGCATTCTTAACCTACACAGTTATTAATTTAATTTATTAAGTTTGTTTTGGAAACTATTTATTAGAGTGGATGCAAAATAGAATCAGAAACTACAATGAAATTTGTTCATGAGTTCAAACTACGTGTGTGTTTAGAAAATAACATGAATTTTTAAATTTCGCGGGTTTGCAGAGTCAGATTGTCAACTGTTTTTATTATGTTGGTATTACATGCCCCTAAAGTTTGATAAAACTTTTAGTGTTTAATTGTTTACTTTATCTGTTTCAGTCGCTAAGGTTAGATTACCTATACGTTTTTCTATGGCCTCTGTGATTTTCGTTTGTTAAAAGAAATTAAATAAGGTGTAACATTTAATGTGGAAATGTTGGCCTATGGTAAATTTGCTATGAATAAAACAAGAGTTTACAAGGTGGTCGTGAAGACGTGGAAGATGAACGATCACCGAATTACAATCAGAGAAATCGTTGATGATGTTGGTTTATGAATTGACTCATGCCATGAAATTTGTTCCAAAATTGTCAGTTTTGAACTAAAACAGCGGCAAATGGAGTCACTAAATCAAGTCAACAACAATACAGAAATACTGAAACGTATTATAACAGGTGCTGAAACATAAGTTTACGAATATAATGTCGAAAGTATGCCTTAATCGTCCCATTGGAGACAAAAAATGCTCGATAAGTGCGGTCAAATGTTCACGGTGTTCTTCGACTTTAATGGTTACTACTGGCCACGAGGTCAAGGAGTGTTACCTACAAGTGCGTGAAGTAATCTGAAAAAACGACTGCATTTGAGGAAAAACAATTCACGGCTGTTGCACCACAATAATGCACCTGCTTACACGTCATTTTTGACTAAAAACAATTCTATAATGATGCTCCAACCTCTATATTCGCCAGACAAGAATGCTTGTGGCTTTTTTCTATTTCTAAAAATAAAGTGAACGTTATTTTTACATTTTCTGTTTGTTGACCTACAGGAGTTTTTTATATCCTTTAATTAATATCTACTGTTTATTTTAATTTAGGAATATCTTCTTTTTCTTTGTTTTTTGTCTAGGGCTTTTTTTTCTTTACCAATATTTGGCCAACATCTCGTACCAATCGGTTACCTCATGCAAGTTTTTTAAGAACCCAAGATGATTTAAGACTCCCCACTTTTGAATTCGATACCACACAAGGAAATACGCCTGTCATTTTCTTACAACTTGTATTATGTATCTGTTTTCTTTTTTAAATTTAATGCCTTTTATATTAAAAAATTAACTAGTGTCCAATAATTTAAAAGTAAACGTGAGTAGAAGTACCTTATTTATTTCAATTAAAATTAATTAACTATTTCATGTATCTTACTCTAAATTTTAATCCAAATCTAATTACTAAATGTTATAATATCTACTTAATTTCAGGTTTAAAACTGCGATCACGTATCTGAATAAAAAAACATTTTAGATTTTATAATTCACATATTGAACTCATTTTTTTTATTTTAAATATTTGCTTGTTTTTAAATAATTTGATATCTTTTGTTATCGCTAGCCTTTTTCACATTATGGACAATTTAAATGTGATCGCATTACATTAATCACAGCAATTCATTGTGAATGTCGACCAAATCAAAGGAAAATCTGTTCTTTTGTTTTACATCTTATCTCAAAAGTTTAGAGACCCGTGTCTAAAAAGTGAACGACACTATTTTTCAAGGCGTCAACATTAATTTACAGAAATAAATAAATTTAAAAATAACTAAAATTCTCGTTTTTTTCTTACACATCTCTTATATGAAGTCAAATTCGGTATTTTTAAAACGTTTAGTAGCGAAACCTAAAGAGAAAATTAAAAATCTGTCAAAAAAAGTGAAATTCTTAATCAATAAGTGTGTCGCCCTGTGTTAACGGAACACGTCAGTTGTACTGCTAGTTTCAATTAAAATAGAACGACTTTGGTAGGAAATGTTTGTGTTTTTCGATCGTGTAACCAGGTTATTAAAACATAGGTAGGTATAAATGAAAAAAATGAACCAATTTGTATCATATACTTTTATATTGTTTACAAAAACCCGTTCCACAACACAACAAAACAATCGTTCTCTTTTAATTGAAACTAGCTGGACAACCTTTGCGAACTTACAGCGATTCGAGATTGTTATTTTTGCCAACACTTAGTTGGCTATAATAATTGAATAATGTAACTTCTGACACACCTGCCTTAAAATTTATAAGCTTTAATCAACTACTTTTATTGCAATTTGCTCCCAAAAAATTTAAATTAGCAAATAATGAAAAAACATGCAAATTTTTTAGCTCACTTGTTTTCTAAAATAAAGAGAGATTATCAAATCAAACCAAACTTTATCGTGTTTTTAAATTAACAAATGACTCGGTTCAAAATAAACAAATATTCAGGCAAACTATTAATTAATTTTTATTATATTTTCCTCTTTCCTCTAACAATCTTCTTCTTTCCACTACCTCGTACACCCATTCTGTCCCCTCCCTTTTTTTCCAAATAGTGTCCTACTCCTTCTTTCTTCCATTCTTAGCTCTCCGCATTCTTCCGTTAGATGTTCTATACTTTCCATTCCTACCTACCACATTCTGCACCATCTTTCTTCCTTCAATATTTGTGCTCGTTCTCCTCATTTCCTATTGTAAGTCTTTCTATCTTGCATTATTTTCCCCTCTACTTTTCTCCTCCATCAGGTACCTTGGAATTTCATCTACTACTAAATTGTAATATTTTTTAACATCCTTTTGCTTTTTTATCCTCGCCTTAGTCTCTTTCAACATTTTCACTATTAATTGATATAATATCTAACAAATTAAATACCATCATTTTTAAAAAACAAATTAAAACATTTCTTCAATATTAATGTGATCAGCAAAATTGGAATTAACGTAATTTAAACTAATTTATCATATAACATCTATTTTCTTTTCATTTCTTTCGTTATTTATATTTTATTATTATTGTATTACAATTATTTATAGTATTTATAGTACCATTTGGGGTTGTCCTATAAATAAATAAATTCGTATACCAGTTTATTACTCTTTTGTCCTCCATCCTCTCCTTAAATCGCAACGCTCCTTTTCCTGCCAGTATTCTTTTTTCTACAGCTTCAATTCTTTTTTTTTCCTAACTAATCCTAGCGTCGATCTCCAGTATTTTACTTGAATTTTCTCCAGTTCCTCCATTTCCTTCCAACCCCAGATCTCCGCTTCGTACATCATCACGCTTTTTACCAATTTTTTGAACAGCCACCTATTCTTCCTCATGACTTTCCTAAATATCCTTTCTCCAATTCCTCATGTTTGTCTAATGATTTATTTCCTTTTTTGTCCTAACTTTCTTATTTGGTCTGTATCCTGGGGTTGCAACCTAAAGGTACCTTCTCTATCTTCTCATCTCCCCACCCCCATTCTAGTTTCTTTCGTCTACATTTTTTTTCTGGATTTCCATGTTTTTGTTTTTCTCTACATTAGGCTTCAGTTTTTTTATTAGATATTTTCTTATTGCTCTTATCTTTCTTTCTTTCTTTCCTAGATAGAATCATAATGTCGTCGGCATTCGCCAACAATAGTACAACTTTCGTTCCCATGTTTACTTCTCCTATCTGATATTTTTGGATCTCCTCTTCCATATCCATTATGTATATTGAGAAATATTAGAATTAATAGACACCTCTGTTTTAACCTCCTCCGTGCCCAAAATTCACTTTAGAGATTAAAAATTTTAATTTTTACCTACATAAAAATCCGAAATAGGGTTTCAAACATTTTAATCTAATTTTACTGAAATCAGCTCTACCATATAAAATGAACAAATTTGGAACACTGTGTCTTAATGACAATTTAAAATAAGCAAACCAGATTTTTGAATTCAAAAATCAGGACGCCCGCCGCGCCGCCGTCAAGTTAAGTTCAGTTAGGTCATTAGGTCAATAAAATTTGTTTTTCATCAGGTTTATAAAGGAAATATTTATTATTTAAGTATAATATGCGAATTATTAAATATATAATAATAATTTATGTAGATTTATAATATTTCTCAGACGAATGAATACTTTTTATTAATTATTTGTCTTGTCGTATTTTTTTAGAAAATTCAGCACAGCCTTCGTCAATGTTCACTTTAGTAATGAATATACTTTCTAGAGTGTCGATTTTAAGTTGGCTTTTATCACTTGTCCAAAAGCTATTCATTAACCTGAATATTCTTTCTGTGGCAGCATTGGTACCAGGAAGGCAAAAGAAAAATTCTGGCAATTTTAAAATGTTATATGATGGAATAGAGTTTTCATTAAAATGTTTTGCCATTTCAATCCATTTCTAAACAGCAGTAGTATTATGATCTTTCCATTCTATTATTTTAGCTTCATTCATATATTTTTTAAGATAAACAAATTCTTCATACAAATTCGTATCTAATAAATCAACATGAAGGGCTATCTTCTGAATTAAATTCAATGCTCCTACAATATCACTCCATAAAGGAATTTTATTTAATGTCATCCAACTGAATGCTTGAAGGTCGTCAAAACCTTTTTCAGTCCATTTAGTCAAGTACGAGAGAGCAGTTTGGTAAAATGAAAAAATTGCTTCTTGAAATTCAACAGTTTGTTTTGAAAATACATCTCCATCCTCTCCAAGCTTGTCCAGGCGGGCTTTTACATTTGCGGGTATAAATTTATCTTCAATTTTGGTACTTTTCTGTAGTTTCTGCCAAAGGATTTTGAAAAATTTTAAAATAAGTACAGGGCACTTCTCTTGTGAGAAAAAATAAGACTTCAGCGGTGAAAACATTTTCAGTACTCTATTGACAGCGGGAAGCAATGCTAACCATCTTGTCTGTGAGTAACCCAGGACCATTGCAAACTCTGTATCTGCAAAGCTGCAGAACTCTTTTAATGACTCAACTCTAACAGTATATGATTTGAAATATAAATAAATTTTGGAAATAAACATTTCTACATCTACGGGTAAAACATCAGCCGAAATTCTCATTGCGTTGTGGAATATATGTGCTACACATCCAACACCAATCAAGTCATGTTTCAAATTTCGCTTTAGTTTAACAAGTAACTCCCCTTGTTTGTGCTCCTCCAAAGTTTGAGTTCGTGTTATCAGTACAAAGTCCAATAACTTTTCCTTGTAAATTGTTTTCTACGAGGCACCCAGTTAAATACTCGCTAACAATATCAGATGTTTCACCTGGTAAGGACTTCAACTCTAAAATGTTTACTTTCACTCCTTCATTCCAATCAACGTATCTGACAAGTATTGGAAAAATTTTTATCTCCTTATGATTAGAGGCATCAGTTAAAATTGAAATGAACGAACATTTATCTAAGTCATTTTTCAAAGAATTTAATAACCAGGGCATGAATACATTTCAAATAATTGCTTCTGCTTTTGTGCAAGCACATGTAAATTTAGAACAATAAAATAGTTGAAGTAGCTTGGATGTGCAGTCCAAAGATCTAAAGCTGTGGTTGTGAGAAACGGTATGATACGCAAAAGTACCTACTACTACTGCTAACTATTCTTCCTTAGAGCCCATTGTTTTCTGTTTGAAGAAATTTTGTATTGAAGAACTAGTTGCAGCCGCACAGTTTGCTCTTTTATGTTTATCAGTTTTAATATGAATATTGATATCTGCACGTTCTCCATGACTTATTGAAAAATTTAAAGAACAGACATTGCATCTTACATCAGACTCGGTTATAGTTTTTTAATAAATAGAAGTTTTTTCTGAAGTTCTTCATTAAATGCACACTTTCTTTTTCTCTTTTTTGATCCATACCTAATAATTTTTGTATAAATACAAAAATTCTTAAATTAACAATAACATTTACATACCAGTACTAATTACACTTTAAACGTTTGCAATTACACTTTACAGCACAATAAAAATTTGTTAACGTTGACAAAACTACGACTATAGTACATAAAATGTAAGAAGTCCGTTTTCAGATTAGCGCATATATTCTGCTAATACGTACGAATATACTTTGGTCTTTGTTACACGTATTGTATAAAGAAGACAAAAGATATATAGAATGTTTGTTAGCGCTGCGGGCGGTTAACTAACACATACATCCTACGTTGAAATGGATTTTCCATTTAAGTACCTGTATTAGAAGAAGACGGCATTATAAAGCGGCACGTTGCACCTACTTACAAATATCGACCGCAAGTTATGATGATCCAGTGGTACTACAAATTTTATTTTTATTTTTCTCAAATCGTACCACATAAATGTTATGCAGGTAAGTAAATTGTATATCTATTTTTTAAACAAACGAATTAAAGAAAGAATCATTTATTTAAAATATGAATAAAGCTATTGTTACAGCAAACATTAAAATAATTATAATGATATAAACATTAAACTTACTGAAGTATCCTACGTACACAATTAACAATAGATTAGGTACCTATTAGATATGTTATTCCGGTATAACTTTCTCTATTAGTTAATTACGTGTATTTAGTAGGTAATTATAAATAATATAAATCTAACAAGGGGAGAAATTTGGTTTATCATTGCTACAGTAAACATAAAAATAATAGGTACTTATTTCAATAAATACCTATACAATTAATTAGAATTAAATTAATCACTAAATAAGAGCAGTCTTAAAAAGGAACTTCACTGTCGTCATAATCCGAATAACTGTCTTCTGTATCACTACCACCGACAGAAATTATTAACGGTTCTAGCACTTTTTCACGTGACCATCCATCCGATATAAGTTTTTCAGCATGCAAAATTGTTTTTTCCAAATATCACCGTCACACTGTTTTAAAGACTCTTCCCACATTTGTAGTACATTATTGTCAGAATATCCATCTCTACCAATGTTTTTATCATAATATAATTTGCAAATTCCCCAAATGTTTTCAATGGCATTAAATTGACAGTGATACGGAGGTAATCTCAGAATAAAATGACCATGTTCTAAAATAATGTTATCAACTACGTAGCATTTTTCACTTTTATGTTGCTTAGCAAGATGCAAAAGATCTATCCTTAAATCACTGTCAGGGAAGGGTATATTTTTGGTTTGTAGCCACTTTTGTATCTCTAATTTTCTCCAGCTAGAAGACGGCATCCGTTCCACAAGACGAGAATGATATGGTGCATTATCCATCACGATTATAGATGGTTCGCTTAACTTTGGTAGTAACTGCTCCTTTAACCACTTTTCGAAAACTGTTGCATCCATATTGTCATGATAATCTGCTGACTTTGATTTTGCGGCAAATATTAAACTTGCATCTTCAATGAAACCACTTGAATTACCAGCATGCAGAATTATATATCTTTTCCCAGTTGAAGAACACTGTGTATTCTTCACAGACTTTGGAGTATCGTCCTGCCAAGACCTTTTCACTGACCCTTTATTAAATATCCAGGTTTCATCTAGAAACACGACCGGTAGAGGCGATTCTTTTTGCATATTGTGGATATAATTTTTTAAAAATCGTACTCTTGCGAATGCCTGCATAACATTTATGTGGTACGATTTGAGAAAAATAAAAATAAAATTTGTAGTACCACTGGATCATCATAATTTGCGGTCGATATTTGTAAGTAGGTGCAACGTGCCGCTTTATAATGCCGTCTTCTTCTAATACAGGTACTTAAATGGAAAATCCATTTCAACGTAGGATGTATGTGTTAGTTCACCGCCCGCAGCGCTAACAAACATTCTATATATCTTTTGTCTTCTTTATACAATACGTGTAACAAAGACCAAAGTATATTCGTACGTATTAGCAGAATATATGCGCTAATCTGAAAACGGACTTCTTACATTTTATGTACTATAGCCACTTCGAAAAATAAAAAAGAAAGAAGCATGCATTTAGATTTTCAGGTAACGTCTAAGAGAGAGCATTGCACCTTTCTCTTTATAAAAGGAGAGACTTAAAATGCGCAGTAGTCTTACCCCTTATCGGTGCCACAGTAACGCAAGGGCAAGTCGCTACTAGAAGTACTGCGTGTCATTTATTTGTCGTACGGAGTCGACGGGCGTGATTTCACATTCTCCCGGTAGTAAAGCAAATTTTTATATTACTTTCAGCCATCGGTATATATTATGTTTAATTCTAGTCTACAATTTTTGGTTCAATAAATATGTCAAATTTTTGGGATAATTCGGGACAAAAGGTTTATAATTCGGGACAAAAATTTGTTCCAAAATTATTCGGGACGGGAGGTGAAAATTCGGGACTGTCCCGAGAAAATCGGGACGGATGGTCACTGGTCACCTTATTTAAAAACAATAATTTTCTTAAATTTGGAAATTTGAGACATCTTGTACACTACCAGTGGTTCACATGGTGATATAAATTGATAAAAAGGTCATTGATCAGTTAGTCTCGTTTATTATTTAATTGACCTTTCCACATTTTTGCCAGATTTTGTCTTACAACTTCGTCTTTACTAAGCCTACCATTCTCCATTCTCCTACATATTTAAAAAAAAAAATTTTATTCTCGTTCTCACTTTTTTCTAGTTTGTCGAGGTCCATTTATCTTCCTTTGTTCTCCTCTTATCTTCTTCCCTTTTCCTCTTCTTACAATTTGATATACCCATTCCATCCTTACTGATTTTTTTCCATCTAACATTTCCTTGTATTTCTTGCACGAAGAATATGGTTCTAATCCATTTTCTTTTATTTCTTAATATATTTAATTTTTTTCTGTGATTCCACTTCTATTTCAGCCCCTTATTGTATATCGTGGTTCATTCTCACTTTCAACATATTCACACATTGTCTTTTTTGTCCATTCTCTTCTAATTCTTTTACCACTACATTTCTCCTTCTTTTCTTTTTTTTAGGACATTCTTCTCTTTTTCTATTTTTAATGTTTTTTCCCAATTTTACTTTTATATTTTTCCACTTTTTCTTTCTTTACTTTCGTACTGAATCTACTTTCTTCTTCACTTTTATAGTATGGTACCGATCTGACGGCGTTTGGTGGAATCATACTAAATTTTGAGCAATTAGTCAAGATAACCAATTTATAGGCAAAAATTTCATTTCCAAAAAATCCAAGAATGACAATTTAGATATGGTAAAAGTCAGAAAGATGAACGAAATAGGAGTAGAGTAAGAACGGTATCTTATAAACTTAGATGAGATTCCCTGAGAGAAACGGGAGAGCAATGGCAAAGGCAGCTCCAGAAAGCGGAATTAGAAAATGTTTTCTTACGTAACACATCAATATTTTTAAGTTTTGTAAAAACCAAAATCTATCTTTTCTATTTTTTATTTCCTAGTCTGATCAGTAGGTGGTTACACCACCTAATGTTATGGTAAGTAACTGTGAGAAGAAATAAAACATTAAAAACTGGAAATTCTACCTTGAAAGGGTTAAATGACAAAAATTAAAATCTGACTTTTGCTCGCATAAATTTAAACGATAAAACGGTCGAATAAATAAATAAAATTTGCATGGTAGCTTAAACAAAATGAAATATATTTCCTAAAATGTGATGAAAATCGAATAATTAAAACATTTTCATTACCTAATGAATTTCCAAACAATTATTCAAAGATCAAAGGTTCTCCTCTTTTTACAGAATGTTTAATTTTCGATAATTTCTTCTTGTTTATAAAACAGATATAGCGAAAAAAGGTAAGCATAATTAAAGGTAAACACGATGAATAGCGGCAAAGGATAACAGAAAATTTCTTTCCTGCTGGGGAAAAAGGAAATTTTCAATTAATTTTTGTAAGAGCGGTTGTTTTTTGAAAGTATCGACAAAATCGTCGTTTAAAACACATTTTTATCTACCGTTATACCGAATTCTCGAAATTTCATAGAAAAGGAAATGGAATTTTGTGGTAATCTTGGATGTAATAATTATAAGTTTGAGCGATGGTGGTTTTATTAAAAATGAGATTCCCGAGTCGAGTGTTATTAGAGTAATAATAATGTAGTGGTTAAAGTGGAATGAGTGAAAACTCGTAATGGACTGAAGGAAGCGCAGAGAGAGAAAGGTGGATGATTTTGGGCGTCGTAACGAGCGGTTGTATGAGAAGAGATTCCAGCGACTGGTCAAAGGAACTTTCGAGATTGAAAGTTTCTCCTTCAAATGCGAGATTACAACTTTGGTCATCAATAGAACCACGCTGACTTTTTATTTTATATAGATTTTCCCAGCAGCGAAAACGAAAAGTTGTGCGTGTGGTGGTTACGCTTTATTCTCGTTGCGCTACCAATAGATAAAGTGTATGTGTTAGTGGGTTGGTGGTTAAGTTTGAAAATGTTACGTACTCATTTAGTATATTCCGGAAATAATTTGTATTTAAATCAAGAATCGGGAGCTTGAGCTGTAGTGTGTATGTACGTTGAGGATTTGTGGCACAATGCGTTCAGACCGCTAAGACCCCCTTGAGCTTGCTCATCCTCCATCTCACACCCACTATTTTCCATTGTGCTACAAATTTATAATTTAGAGAAATCGCTCGTACATTCTCGTTTCTGAAACTAAAATGCGAGGCACTTCATCTGCTCATTCGCGAACTAAATTGCATTGTTCAAGCGATACTTCATACTGAATACAACTACGCTTTATTATTAGAATATTAGGTGTATAACGTGGCACAAAAACCTCCACGTCAAAATCAGAATTCCTATGATTTCACACAATAACCCTCTCACAATTTGTCCCTCCTCCTTCTTCTATTAATAGACAGAAGGAATTTTCCACACACAAATCGATTCCATTTAAGCGCTAAAAAATTCAACTTTTTTTCTTCTCCTGCATCAAATTCAATCATTTACTTCGCAAGTTGTTTTTATTGTTGTTTGATACACCAGTGCAAGTTAGAGAGATGGAATTCTACGTCGATACATTTACATATAAATATGCACAGTCCGGATTTGCATTTGTATCGAGTGCATAACTCTTTTTGATGTCTTTCGGGTAACAATTTTATGTGCTTATGTTGTTGGTTGCAACAGCACTTTACCAATTTATGATGAATGGCAATGGTATTTTTAACGCGGCCCGACAGAAAAAATACAATTACTTTATCTTTATGAAGAACTCCCGTTGTCCTTTATAGAAAGCCAGTTCGAAGCAGAACGCATTAAGAAACATCTGAACAAGTTTACCAACACTTCTCTCCATTTTACCCAATTTTGGAGGCTTACAATCAATCCAAGTGATAGCAACTGTTACTCAGGTAAAAGTTTTCCAACTTGGAAAATCGTTAGATAAAAATGAAGTTTTTCTTTCAAAATTTATCTCTATTTTATGTTTTATATTAATACATTCCTAGGGAGGAAACGACTTCTATAGCAAGGGGTAGTGACCAATGCGACATATGTTAAAGTGCGGGTGAAAATCGAGGGATGAATATTAAAGCGACCCTTGTATTTTTAATAACGTCGAAGATATAAAAACACTTTTAATCCATAAAAATGCATTACGATTATAAACGTCTTTCGGTTTTAGTGAAGAGACAATCTTCTTAGAGAGAAATTTGCACGTTTCATTCAGCGCAAAGTACTTAGAGAAAGAGTATTCTCCGACCTTTGCCATAAAGTAAACATTCGCAGGCTTCTTTGTTCCTTTCTTTGCTTTGTTACGACATTCCAAGAGCTTCTCTAATAATACACATTCTAATTTAACATCAAAATACCTTTAATTACGTTAAATTTATGAGACGATTTTAACTCTTACTCTACAATCTGAGTAAAATATAAATGCGATTGTTAAATAAATTTCTTTCATAACGGAAAAACTATTTTCAATTCTGTCGGCGTAAGCTAATCCTGTTTATGATTGTTTCGTCAGCTTTTCTTTTTTTTATATATGTGTATGTATGCGAAAGAATTGGTTCGTGGAGACAAAGGGGCGCTACAACAATGGTAATAACTGAATAGACATGCTGTCATCGACGTTAATATAAAGAGTAATTGTGTACAATGGCTAAAGTCGTGTGTTGCATTTGTTGATATTTGTGATAATGAGCTTTGAATGGTAGGTAGTCGAAAAGCATTGTCGGTCGTTCGGTTTCAGATAAGTAAAGAATTCCGGCCAACAAGCGTTTTATTTGTCTTTCTAGTTTCAAAAAAACTGACCCAGTCCTTCCGACTGCGTCTAAAAATTCTTCAACGAAGGTGTTAGCACCACAGTTGGTCAAAATTCGATATTTTTTTTTAGTATGGGAACTGAATCTGACTCGAAATAACTCCATGCAGAGAATGTGTCTAATTTTGTTTACGCAAATAATTTTGAATATGATTTTTGTTACAAAAAAACACTGCACTCCTGCGAAATACAGTGGCGGCTCGTGGTCAATCATACTGGGAGGTCAAAAACTAATTTAAAAAATAGGTATACTTAAAAAAATATCTACAAATCTACAATTTTGTTCAAAATATAGCGATTTTTCGAAACATTTTCATTAAAATCTCTAAAGGATTTTCTGTAAGCATTGTCTAGCTGTGTACGAATATCAACATTTCCTACGGTTGCAAAATTTACCGAGCATTTCATGTGTTCTGCAGACGAAGCATGTTTTTTTATTTTCTTTTTTTAAATGTTTTAAATCGCTTACACCGGATTTGCACCATAGCGAGTCTGACGAGTCTTTAGAAAATAATAAACAAACAAAACAGTAAAATACGTTTGATACTTCACAACCACATATCCAGTCAGCTAAATCGTACATTACCCTGCGAAAGTTTCGATGAACATCATTATTTTTGTCTTTGCTAGTTTGTCGTAAACTTAGTTCTGGCAAAGGACGACCATTTGCCTTGAACTCAACTAATTTTGTAAAATTAAGTTCGTTAGCACTTTTTATCGAATCAAAAATCGAGCATAGATGTACACTCTATTTGATGCTAACGTAAACTGCGGGACCCGGCTTATGACCCAAAGTTGATTATTGCTTCGGACGTTCGCGTTTATTCGGGCGCTGCACGTGTTTCGAGTTTTTCCGGGTAGATCTAATTCAATGAGGACAATTCGCACCGCCAGCCGAAGAGGATGAATTACGAACGACGGCCGATAAATTTTAAGTTATTATACTTGCGACTTGCGACTTTTGCGAGTAAATTACCTATTTTAATAAAACACGTAATAATTAATATTTTTTTATATATTGTCAAAATTTTTGGGAGGTCATTGACCAAATGACCCTATGGATAAGCCGCCACTGGGCCGAAATAGTCTTCTACATTATTAATTGCAAATATCTATTTATAATTTTAATCTTTCTTTTGACTTCATATCGATGTTGAAAGAACGTAATACGGGCAAGTACGAACTACGTAAATCAGCCTGTAAAGGGTGGGCCATTTAAAAGTAAATAAAATAAAACTAGTGAATATTTTTTCAAATTTCCGGTTTTATTAGAATGATGGAACCTTCAAATTTAAGAATGAAACACAACATCATTTAAATGGCTGCCACGGCTGGCCTTACAGTACCCCATTCGCTCGACCCAATTTTTCAGTACATTTTCGATTGTCTGGGATTGTATCTCTCGAATGGCAACTTCGATTTCGTGTTTCAATGCCTCAATTGTCTCTGGATCGTTCGCGTAACACTTATTCTTAACTGATCCCCATAGATAATAGTCCAATGGGCTCAAATCACAGCTTCGAGACGGCCATTTGATATCCGAATTTTGGCTGATTATTCGGTTTTCGAAAACAGTGCTCAAAAGTTGGATTGTTACGTTGGCTGTATGGCAAGTGGCCCCGTCCTGCTGAAACCAAATGTCGTCCTGGCCTCGTTCTTCAATTTTTGGAAACAAAAATTGAGTGAGCATGTCACGATAGCGCTCACCATTGACCGTAACGGCGGTTCCTTTATCGTTTTCGAAGAAAATGATGCCGCCAGACCAAAATTCGCACCAAACAGTGACTCGTTGTGAATGCATCGGCTTTTCCAAGGTGAAGTATGGGTTTTCTGAGCCCCAAATGCGACAATTTTGTTTGTTGACATATCCTCCGACGTGAAAATGCGCCTCGTCCGAAAAGATGATTTTTCGGTAAAAATGCTCATCTTCGGCCAATTGATCTTCAGCCCATTGGGCAAACCGAAAACTCATCGGATGGTCTTGTGGCTTTAGTTGTTTGACCAATTGAACTTTGTAAGCTTTCATACCGAGGTCTTTATGCAAAATTCTCCTTATAGAACTGCGGGAAATGTGGATGTTGATGGATGATCACGGACACTTTCAGCAACAATATTCTAGGTCGTACGCACTGTATTAGAGCGGGAACGAGTTGTTTTGGCAACCAACAAACCAGTTTCGCGAGTTCGCTTCACGAATTTGTCCACAACTTGACGTGATGGTATTCGATCTTTGCCCATTTTTTTTTTAATTTCTCACAGACTTTTAACTAACAATCTGTCAATTTGTGATGACATTTAACATTCATGCAAAATGCAACCTTTATATGACGAGAACAAAAACGCTGACTGTGAAAATAAAATAAACGCCTAACAGCGTTGCAACTTAGTAAATTTAATAGAAAAAGTTAAAAAAACGAATACGTTGTACGAAAAAATCTACATTTAAGAAGGAAATGTGCACCGCGTAGCAATTTGTAAAATCGAATAATACATTTCAGTAAATGTTGAATGTATCTAAGTGGTAAGCCATTATAGGAACGCGTACCTGCTATGCTATTACCATTCCTACGTTGGGACAAAACGAGGTATCTCGCGGATATTTTATGATTTTTCAGGAGAAGCAATTTGAAGTTTTAGACTGTCTTTACAAACGTTATGAGCATATAATTTTAGCAATTATTGTTTCTCGTGGTAGACTAGTACTTGAGGCACAATCAATTAATTTTTTAACTAGCGCTTGGAAGGTTATTCCAACAAATTATGAAAAAAAATTATGTTAAATCAAATTAAATTGTGAAAATTGTAATTTTCAATTCAAGTAATGCCACTTATGACTGTTTTCAATTAAAAATGATTCCTAACCCTTAGATGACACAGAAGGTTCACTGATTAAAGAAAATGTTTATTCATAAAACGTAATGCAAATGCATGAATTCATCTTATTAGAAACAATGATAATAATTATCAAACATATTCATTGCTGTGTGGCAAATACTCATAAAAATTCTTGTATTCAGTGACTTTGATAACTAGGGTTTTATTAGGTCCTTATCCTTTTTCATGTTCAGCTTGTTTGGTTCTTGATTGAGATAGTGAAGCTTGACATGCTTCAAATTGTGCTTGTGCATCTTCAGTTCTATTGTTCTATAGTCTTCTTGAAGATGACTAATCTTGAAAAATAATGTGTCTGGATTCAGTTTGTAGATTTTTATCTCCATGATATTACTCCATGTGAAATAGCATTAGATATGCAGCTATGTACCGAATCGCAGAGTGATTGTTTCTATGTTTTTGCTTTGCACCACCATTAGAAGTAACATAGCTGCCTTGAGTTATTATTTTGTCCACTACACCCGTCATTGTATAGAGAAACATGTTGGGCATTATTATTATTGTATCACTGGAGGACTTCATAAATACATGTTGCTATTTCACACGACCCTCTTTTACTAATACCCACATGCAAAATCAAACACTTGCATTGTTTAGAATTGATGTCATAATACGTTAAATTAGACAGGGTGTTTTATAAAACAAAGCAGTTTCTTTGAATATTAGTAGATAAAGAATTTGCTGTAGATCAAAAGTACCACATTTGAATTTTTGGTCTGTAGAAACTCTGAGTTTTCATTCATTCTTTAACTCTCTTACTCTATTTTTTTCTGAATTATGCTTATCGTATAGATTCGTTAGTTTTAATTTCGTATGTTCATTTCATTGTCTGTATGTTATGTACAGGGAGCACTGATCTTTCTTTAGTCTGGGTATAGACAAGTTCTTGGAACGAAAAATGTTTCTATACAGGGTGTCCCACGTTAAATAACTGCGATCGATTTCTCAAAAACTAGAAGTCTGATCATTCTGAAAACTTTGTCACATGCTAATGTCAACAGGGTCAACTCACCTAAAACATTTTCAAGATAGTGGCACTTTCGGTTATACCAGAAGTAACTATCAACTTTGTTATTTTAAATAGAATATTCTTGCATTTTTAGATTCTACGACAAATTTTCAACATTTTCGATGTATAATGTTCTATACCTAAGTCTAGCCGTTTCTGACTTATTCAAGATTTTATGTCAAAAATGACATTTGCAGGCCAACACAGAAGTATCAATTTTACCTATACGGGAACTCGTATTCTTTAATTTGAGGTGACTTCTTTGTAGAAGAAGAATTACTTTTACAGATTCTTCATGCCATTATGATAAATATTACTACAGGGTGGTTAAACAAAGAAGGTAAAAATGTTATTGAAAAACTCGTCAAAAATCGATTTTTTAAATGGAAACGCCCCATTTTTATATTCTTATCTTGTTTATCATAAATAATAACAGTGACTTCATGTAAGGTAGTTTATTCCAAAAATTTGTAGTTTTTGAAATATTTGCAATTTTACAATTTCATCGAAAGGAACACAGGTATCAGTTAGCAAGGCCAGCCACAGAATAGTGCCAAGTGGTCAAGAAACGTCAATTAATCACTTGTTTCTTGTAATTTGAAGTTATCAACAATTATGTCGGGGAGCGAATGAATAATACGCAAGAATGTTAGAAAGTTTCATCAAAAACATGGGAAATATTTGCTCGTAGATATCCTGATAAACAGAAACCTTCACCCATTTATACAAAACTTTGAAAACATTTCTATACCACTTCATTCTATTATGTGGCTGGCCTTGCTAACTGATAGAATTAATAAATTTAAAGTGTAATTATTAGAAAAAATGAAAAAAATTAATTTAACGACCTGTACCTTCTTCCACAGCAAAATTTGATTAAGGAATATGCTTATTGTTTGGCCTAAATAACTCGCCTTTGGCCTACGTCCCTATAGTTATGAATCACCCTGTACAAAGCACCTTTGGTTCGATCAATGAAATTCAGAAACTTACGTGTTTCACATATCAGTTTATGTTGAAAGATATTTTTAATTTTGGTGAAGAAAACGAAAGCGATAAAAGTCATCGAAAAACAAAAAAATTTGCTAGATCTATTAGGTATAATTACCCAGGTTTAATCCTAAAAACAAAAAGAGAAGTAAAAAACATCTTGACAAGTGCCAAGTACTAACAGAGCCATCAAAATCTAATCATTCTCAACCCATTACAAAACCAAACTAGATAAACCCAGGGTAATAATGAAAAGTAGAGGAATAACAAGCACAGGAAAGACAACACATTTTTGACTTGATGAACAACCAGTATCATAAAAAACGAATCAACGGAAGTGTTGTCCATCCCAAAGAAATAAATACCGTAAATCAGTTTGAAGCTATTAAGAGGAATACGTACTAGCAGTGCCCATCGCTAAACCATGCATGATATAAGTAATATAATTAAATTATGGTCTACAAACATGTACCAGAATTTGGACAACTCCGTCCAGTGCCATGAATCAATGAAGCATCTGATCCTACAAAACAGTGCCAATGGGTACAAACTTTGTCAGAAATAGTTTGAATTTTGATCATTATAATAAATTCAAAACCACCGCTATATGAAAGAATTTCCTGAAATATTTGTTAACAGCGCACAGAATTGAGTGCAGCAAATGACTTCATGTTTTGTGGTGTTGATTAGCTTTAATGTATTCGCCGCTACCATAGTTCTAAGAACCGGGTTAATCGTTTAGTAGCATTAGCGCGAGATGATATGTGGTTGTAAATAAGATATTAAAAGTTTCCAAAAAGGAAACACTTGATTTTCTAAGAACCACAAGGTATTTTTAAAGATGGCTGTACTCAACTGGAAGACAATAGAGAATTTAGTAAAATAATCTACCACAATAAATAGATACAAATTTTCCTTAAAATCGCAGGAAAGCAAATGCCAAAGACAAGTAGATATAGGATGAGGTGCAAAATGGATCACTATGTTGTTCAACTTTCTAAGCGACGCAGGCTCAATATTGTCGGACACTGTTACTCACGTCGACACGTAGTTTAGGCCACCATGATTCAAGCAGTTGTTTTAAATTCGCCACATAAGAAAAGTTTTAACTCGTTCATATAAAACGTTCAAATTCGACTGAGAAGTAAAATGTTCAAAGAAAAGAAAAGTGTACAAGCAGATTATTCGACACTGAGCGAGATAACCTATTAAGTACTGCATTTTTTTGCCTGATAGTTGGGTAATACAAGAATCGTATTGGTGTAACCAAGTCAAGCAAATTAAAGGACTTTGAATACGATTTAACCAGGTGTTTAGTGACAAAAGTAAAATGTGATCCTTCTACTTAAGGTCTTAGCTACTCGATTGCAAACAATAAAACTAAACTTCTTTTTCAGTAACTATAGTGACATTCAGCTTCAATTAACAATTTGTTGAAGTAGCAAATTACCTTTTTGTCTATCATCAGCATGTTGGTAGAGGGGCAGCACCAAAACCAAACTCTTGAAAAAGTCAGGAAAAGTCAGAATCCAAGCAGATTCTTTAGCTCTTGGAAAGTCTTTTGACACTGTGTCAACAATTCAAACAAAATCTTTTTAACTAACCATACCGATGAAGTGTCTTTTATCAGTAACATTTCTAGCAAACCTGAATCTCTAATATCGTCAAATACTAATAATCCGTCCTTATTAACCACATATTTCAGATAACAAATAGTTTATCCGGAAGCAATCAAACAAATCGATCGTAAATATTGGAAAGGACTTTGAAGTGTATTTTGAAAGTAGATATAGCAATAATAATATCGTCAAAGTAAACTAAAGAAAATGGTTTCAAATCTAAACCCGATACTTAATTTCACAATAGAGCTAAATTGGATCCAAATTGTGACCTAGTACTTGTCTCAGCATGTTGTTAAAGGAGCAGTACCAAGACCAAAGTCCGAAGCTTTACTTTGTATAACAAACTCTTGGAAAAATTCAGGACAAATAATAATTGGGGCAAATTATTTACCAGCTAGAAAACCTATTAGCACTGTGAGGACATATGACCAAAATATTTTTAGTTAGGAAAATAAGTGGAATGTAAGTGTAGCAAAATTAGGAATAAATTGCCGGTACCAACTAACCATACTGATGAAGCTTCTTATGTCAGTACCATTTCTAGAAGCATGAATCTTTAATACAGCCGAAACTTTTCAGTATTTAATAATAATCAGTCATTATTAACCACATAACCCAGATAACATAGCTTAGATAAAAAATATCCAATATTAA
The DNA here is from genome assembly GCA_030710515.1 of Abscondita cerata. NCBI lineage: Eukaryota > Metazoa > Arthropoda > Insecta > Coleoptera > Lampyridae > Abscondita > Abscondita cerata. Next base: position 39,589 of record JALBCR010002893.1, read on the forward strand.
AAAAAGGGAATGTACGACTAGGTTTGCAGATTTAGAAATTAGTTTTTGGTAGACTTACATTTATTGCAGCTACGTCGTGTGTCACAATGGTCGCCACAACCAAACCATCGACTGCATTGAGAAAATCCATGACTAATTTGTTTGTTTCCTCGTTAAAAACGTAGATGACCGAAAGAAAATCGCAACAGCAGCACACGGAACACCAAATGATATAGAGACATAGAGATCTGTACTTTCATCTAGTTCTTTATCCTTCATAGGCGTTTCGTGTGTTGCTGTTGCGGGAGAAGGGGGGTTTCAATCATCTGCGAAACTAAAATTATAAATTGTAGTTGTAGTGAAAGTATCTGCTAGCCAGTGTATCGTCAGTGCCTCAGGTGTTTCAGCTGGATAAGACAATAATCAATTACTCATTTCTCCCGCCAGCTCTCCAGAGTGCTTTTCATCTCATATTTTTTCCGCTCCTATCTACATTTACTATCAAAACTTTAGGGGCCATAACACTAAAACACAAAAATTTCTCAACGGTGTTTCCTCTATCTCTTATATCGATATTTTTGTCATCACTGAGACTTGGTTAAGCAACTCTGTCAATAATTCCAAACTTTTCCCCCCTCTTTTCTACATCTTTAGATGTGACCGGTCACTCAAAGCCACATCCAGATCTAAAGGAGGCGGTAAAGCCCACACTTACCGCAGGCACTGATGTCATCCCTGCTTTCTTCTTGCGAGACTGCATTTCTGTGCTGTCGACTTCATTACCTCACATATTCAATCTGATCTTTCAACAGAGACGCATTTCTGTTGATTGGAAATCTGTTCGAATTGTTTCCGTTTACAAAAAAAAGCGACAGATCTGATGTTCTTAACTATCGTCCCATCGCGCTTCTCTGTAACTTCTCAAAACTTTTGAATTTTGCTTATATAACCACATTGCTTCTAGAATCTCCCAAAAGCTTCACAGCTGTCAACACGGCTTTATTAGAAGGCGTTCTACAATTACCAATTTGCACCAGTTTCTAGCTGAATCCTTGGATTCTGGTTTTCAGGTCAACGTTGTGTACACCGATTTTAGTAAGGCATGAGACTCTCATTTCGAAGCTTCACGCTTTTAGTTTGAGTAACAACTTAGTACAATTACTCAAGAGTATATGATAGAACCTAATTTGTTGAGTTGCTTGGTTTTTGGTCGCGTGTCTCAAGTGTCCCTTCGGGTGTACCCCAAGGCTCTGCTTTTGGCCCCCTATTATTTAATATCTTTGTTAATGACGTCGCACCTATTCTTGATTATCATTCTTTACTGTATGCGAATGACATAAAGATATTTCAGGTAATACATGATATGTCTGATGCTCTTATGCTTTAAAGAAAGCTTGATCTTTTTGATGAATGGTGTCGGTCTAACCACTTAATTAGATCTAAACGTTTCTAAATGCCACATCGTTTCTTATACCAGAGTGAAGTCCCCAATTCTTTTTCTTTCTTTATTACTTGTTCTAGCGCTTTTAAAGATCTGGGTGTCACTTTTGAATCTTCTCTGTCTTTTGGTTCAAACATTCGATCTATTGTTTCATCTTCACATAAAACTCTTGGTTTTATTATTAGAAACTCTTGAGATTTTTTAAGCGCTGACTTACCTCTCTTGCTATACAGAACCTTCATTCGAACTCGGCTGGAGTATGCCTTTAGCGCAAATTCTTAAAATTTCTAGTTTATCACGCTGATAGGATTTACCCTCTTAGAGGTTTTCCGCAATCTGATCTTTTGGCTAGATTCAACCTTTCTGATTTAAGTAGTAGTCGCGCCACCTCTTAAGCAAGCTGTTCCACAAACGTGACCAAATAACCCATATGGCCATTTAAAGTGATAGACATGACTATTTTGAGAATTGTGACAATCGTGTTGTTAAAAATAATTAAAATTAATTTTCCATGAAATTGAGGTCAAGATTTGACGAGGTCTTAAACACGTAGACGTGACATTGCTACTATCACTCACACTGATAATTTCTAACCCTATAGAAATACCGGTTATCAGATATTCATTGTATTTTTAATTGAACAAAAGTCTGATTCTAATTGCTAATACATTCCTAACGGAACTTGCATTTTGAATCACTTGTTTTGTTTCCATCTGTTAGCATATTGTGATTTCATTTCGCTAGGTGTTAAGCGTTAACACGAAGGGGTGACATTGCTCCTATCATTCACTTTTGTATTTTTTAGTGTAATAATCCTACAAATTTAGTACATTTGCCCTTAATTATTATTGAACTGAAGGTTAAATTATACACACAAACGAAAGCTTAGGAATCAAGAGAAATTTTTGCCTTTAAAAACTGTAATTAAATTTATTGAGAAATGTATTGTGTTCTATTTTACTTGTAAAAGATATTTAGTTTAATAATTATTATTTTTTAGTCTTTGTTTTAATTGATACACTTTAGCTTTAAGCTATACCAACCTTGCGTTTTCGAAACATAACATTGTACACCTAATAATTATAAACCAATAAATAATTTTTAACTATTACTGTAGTTTATGCAGTAATTTCAAAAACTTCTGTACCATGTTTCCAGCTAAAAATTCTGTACTATCTATTCATTTATCTAAATTTAGACCCCCATCCCCAATTATAAAAGCATTATTTGTTATTGTCTCATTGAACAAGGATACACAAGTTAATTTAACAATACAAAATTACACAATTACAATACCGTGCAATAAATGTGCAATCAACCAATCTGCGAATATTATAGGCTTAATCTAGTCAAGTCAGGTAATAGGAAGTACATCTGGGACCCCCAATTATTCCTGTTAATGAATCCGTTTCATATTTGAATAACTAAAATCAAGCATATAACCACTTAAGGTTTATAAATTTAAACGAGATTAATAATAATGATCCAAAAAAATCCGCAACATCTTGTTTTTTTTGATTATGAATAATTAATCAAGGCGAAAGTGACTGTTTTTCAAAGTATCGATTACATTGGGAAATTTTAAATTTAAATTTAATTTCCATTATAAAATTTGTAGGTAGTGTTAAAACTAAGTGCGTTCGAAAAGTAGTAGCAGATGGATTTGTGTGTCGTATAATGTGCAACGTATAATGCGGACAATTTACTCAAAAATGTCTGAAACTGACAGCAATATTGGATACGTAACAATTTAGGATTTTAATGGTTTTGTACTTAACAAAAGCTTTCCTTTGAATCAAATTCCTAGAAAAGTACATTTTTCATTTCAATAGCAAAATTTAATCCCCGAAAAAAAATTATGATGGAAATTTAGACTTGTTAACTTTATGTAAATAATAAAATTAAATTTCCAGCAATTTTCAATACTTTTACTTATTTATTTTAACTACTTCTAAATCAAAGAATAAGATAGACCAATATTAACGTACTGACCAAACTATTTGTCGTAAAAATATTAAGGTAGACAGTTTAACAAACTTTATAATAACGAGTTGCTTATGTAGTAATTTAAAACAATTATAATCCGACTAAAATTAATTGTTACAATTAATTACTTGCTAAATGACCCATTTTACGCATTCATGCGTAAAACTCACACTTTAAAGCACTAATGTTTAAAAACAAGAAATACTTCCTGGAACAGTTTTATTTATTTATGGAAAACATTAACAACAGTTAGTTAAGTTACCAGACTGAACATTGAATGTTTTCAGACTTTCTTCCTGGCTAACTTCAATGTAATTTGGCATGATGGTAGAGCTGGTAGATGCTAGTAGTTGTTTTTGGATTGTATTTTACAGTTCCTTCTTTTCCTAAAATTTCCCAAAAAATTGGGTTTTTACTTGAAACAGAATTTTTTATATAACTCTCCGCAACAGAACTCTAACGCCATCCGCAATGTTTCTTGATTAATGTAATACAGGGACGTATGAAAAGTAAGGTTTCCTAAACCATCGCAACGCAGAACGTGGCGCTAAGCACTACAGACTGCGAGTTCCTAGCGTACGCAGTGTCGGCGCAGCAGCCACTCTCGATGGATGTCATTGTAACCAAGTTTTTGCACGCAAAAATTGTTGCTCCGATTGAAATTTATCACCAATTGAAACAAGTGTATGGATGTGGCCAAGAAGACAACGCCAATCATTGCTGAATTTGGATGGAAAGTGATTGATCACCCTCTTTACAGTCCTGACATCGCCTCCCAGTGATTATCATTTCTTTCTTATTCTTAAATAAGCCTTGGGAGGGCGGAAATTTACGAACGCCGACGAAGTTCAGCAAGCAGTTCTCACCCTCCTTAGGGGAGGGCGGTAGCTGGTAAGAAAAGGGAATACAGAAGTTGGTCTCCCGGATGCGAAAAGTTACCGAAGAATAGGTGTATGTTCAAACTTTCCGAAAATGTTAACAATAAATCTCATTAAATACGAAAAAAAAATTGGAAACTTTACTTTTCGTTTACTCGTCCTCCCGTATCCATATCCACGTCTTTCAGTTGTTGTGAACAGTCGTAAAATTTTTGTTTTGGTATTTGGAACCTTTAAGTGTTGTTTAGAATCAACGATGACCATTAGGCCCAAATCTAAAAACACTAGCTTACAAGCAGACCACAAAAGCCAAAAAGTAATTTGTTGGATTTTTCTGTGTCGTCCAGACGCAGGAACGTAATTTTTTGGCACCTGCCAAAAATCCCAGTAATTAATACAACTTTGGCCTGTAAATGATCTTTGCGTTTCGATGTTTTTATAAAGTGTTCTGCCTCTTACTTGGTAATTATTTTGGATTTTTAGGCCTACAACCACTATCGTTTTTTTTTTAGAAATTTAATGAAGTTTGTAAACGACGCGTTTCTGAAGGTATATATATCATGCTTCTTCGTAAGTACTCCATAAGGTAGATGGCTTGTAACCGGAAAATAATTTTGTAGAATAAGCTAAAACCACCTCCCTTTCAAAAATTTCCAGCATTTTTCTCCACACACCATTGTAGGTTTTTTTGTATAACTTTTCAGATTTTTCGTAGACCAAGAAATTGTGATTATTTTGTTTAAAACCTTTACAAATAAATGCTATATAAATTTAACAATATAATTGTAAACAAAAAATTTCTTTTAAAAATGAATAATTTGGTAAAGTCTCCAAAAAGCGCCATTACCACGTTGACAACTTAACGAGGTTCGTTGTTTAAAGAACTGTTTTAATTTTACTTTTCGAATCATCTTAATTAGTTTGAAACCAGTTTAGAACCTAGTGGGAGTTTCAAAAGCAAATGGCTTTTTTAATATTTTTTTCTTTTTTTCGATAAAAGGTCTCAGTTGCTGAACCTAGTTTGATGGAAGTGGTCGGTAAGCAAGTGTGAAATTCTAAATTTAACATTGCCTTTTGACTAGGCAGTGAGTGTGGTACCATCAGGTCTCTTATCGTTTTTGTGCAAGAAAACAGTATCCTCTAAAATAGATTGAATAAGAGTCCTTTGAGTAATATTGTTACCGTTACTATGTGTAACTATTCTTCTTCTGTTCTTCGAACAGTTAAGACCACATATATCAATTCCGTTAACAAAAGCTCCACAGGTGCAAAAGTAGCACTCAAGTCTACACTCTCACAAATTAATCCAGGAAGGTGTCAATATTGAATTGCCTTTAGCTAGGTGGGTTAGGTTTCATCTAACAAGTGAACTTAAATCTTGTTATCCTTTGCAGGGAGTGTAATTGATACAAGATTATTAGCATCGTAAATAGAAGCAAGCTTACGAATTCCCAGTCCGGTTCTTGCTATTGGAAACCATGCTTAAACCCAATGAATATAAGTTAAGCGAATATTCAGAATAGCTTCTAAACACGACCTAGGACAAAAATAATTAAATAAAAATGGAAATTTCCATATACCACAAGATAGGATTACTAATGTAAGTGGAAGATGTGGTGCGTCGACCTGCCAAACTAAAATAGCAGTGAGTTGGGCATCACAAGGTGACAGAGAGAAGATCTCGTACACGATGAGAAGATGACATCGACAAAATTGCAGGAATACGATGGGTGCTACAGCAGACGGCGCAACATGGAAACATTTGAGGGAGAAGTTTGTCCAAGGATGGAAAATTAGACGATGATATATGACGACGCCACATGTACAATGGCTTGTTTATCCCGAGGCATAAGAGGATCTACTTTTTCTTATTTTATTCCCAAACTGTTACTAGAAGCTTTTAAAAAAATGAAAGATCCAAAGAGTTTAAAGTTTTCAGCTATTATGATATAGATAGATAGCACTTTCACACCATCTTTTTACTCCTACTCCAAGTTGATATGGAGAAAAGAAACTATACAATTGTTTACCAGGTTTGTGGCAAACTACTTTTGTCGTAAGTTTACTCCACTACTCGAAGACTAAATCATGTCTTTCAAAAGCTGACTTCCCATACTATCAATTTCTGGAGCTTAGAGAGGAATGAATTATTGAGAACATAATATGTTCATTTTCAGGTGGTAGTTTGGAGGATAAAGGTCTCTAACCGGAGATGCAGGTTTAAAGCTTGAAAGCTTTCAGCGTCAGAAGGTGCATTTCATAATCGGAGCTTAACATTTTTACTGCCCTTTTTACGTCAGAGTCATTAACTTTTGCTTCAATTTCCTGTTATTTTAACAAATATCAGTAGAATGAAGAACGATATATTATTTTTAACCATTAAGTGTTGCAACATCTAGTGTCGTCTTGTAATAACGGAACACGTCCAAAAATACATTTGCATTAAAGCAACTTTGTAGAGAGTTGGCTTAATTTTAGTTTTTGAACTTTAATTTTTTAATTTAGCTTCGTTTACATTGAAGTATCCAAAAAGTAATATATTTTGCCTAGGCTTAGCGTTGGAGTTGTTAATTAGTGAGGCTATAATTTATCTGATGCAGAGTAGCATATGCTACTATTGAAATTCATCTAATTGTTTAGATTTACAAAAAATAGTCAAAAGTTTAAATTAACTGAAGCAGGTAAATTTCTGCATATCAGCTAAAAATTGTCTTTAGAAAACTTTTCTATAACTTTTTTTGGTATTTTTAGAAATTTCCTAGATCCTGGATTTTTTCAAAGAAATTTAAATTTGACAGATAATAGGTATCACGTGAAGAGGTTTAATTTTTATTTTAATAGAAACAACAAATTGATGACAATTTAATTTATAGGAATAAACTACTCATTAACAAAAATCCCATAGAATACTGAGTTTACTGGTCACTGGTCACACTGTATATCAAAATTAACTAAATCATTGAAATTAGTAGAAATATGGGTATTAAGAAAAGGATAATCAAAGATAACATAATAAAGAACTTTTCATTATAACGAATGCCAAACTGTCAGTATTGATAGATTTATTAGATTCTGAAAATGACTCATCAAGTCAAAACTACTCAAAATAAATAAATAAAAAGTATATAAAGTTTATGAAAGTTTAGAAAATTATTTTTTAAAAATGTAAATGTTTGGAATTGATCGCAAATCTTTTTTCCTTTTTCAAAATCGGTTGTCTGGCATTCTCCACCGATTACCGATTTTATAAATTGATTTAACGATTTTATTATAAACCGATATTAGAAAAAAGAAGCTGCATGTAAAATAAATAAATGACTAAATTAAAATTATTGAATTTTTGGCGCCCAACGTGGGCAACGCCAACTAGGATAGTGCGTCAATAAATGAAAAAAAAAATTAGAGATTGTATGAAAATGATATTAGAAATAAAAATTAAAATTTTAAAAATTGATTCAAATTGATTGATTGAAATAGTGTAAGAGATGCAAGAGAGGAGAAAAGGCACGTCATAATAAGAGGTTTTGTAGAAAAAGCCGACGTAGAAAACGAAATGTGCAAGTATTGGAATAATTGGAACACGTAAGTTAGAAATGACATGCAGATTACCGTAATAGGAGAGACTGATGAAAGAAATAATAGAATAAAAGTAAAACGTGATGGAATACAATGATGAATTAATCAAAGAAAAAATCAGAATGAAAATAGGAACAGTGTAAGAAAATTTTACAAGGAATAATGTAAAGAATAGAAGGTGGATTTAAAAAAATACAAAAAAAAGAAAAAATAATTTTAGAAGATTGTTGAGTGGAGCAACTGTTCCTAACTCATCTGAAGGCCCACTATTACGTGGACAATTATAATAAGTTACCGAATCAAGGAGAAATAACAAATAACATCCAATCACTCGGCAAGTTATATAAGCATCACCTTTTGTACAAATTATTGTACAATTTTATTTTCTGTTTAAGCACATTTATTTTATTAAAAGGCATCAAAGGAACCACGAAAGTAATTATCATTATTATTTTCAAAATATATTAGGATGTTAGTTTTCCAATTGAAATCATTTTATTCTAATAGAAAACTTAATTTGGCAACCCTTTTGTTATTTTGGGAGTCTCCTCCATTCCCTCCATGGGTTCATCGCCGCAATACTTTCGAGCTAAAAGCATAAAAACATCTGAGAGCCTAAATTGCAGTATGGCATGGGTAATTCTGACAATAAAACAGTTATGCGATTTTGGAACAGCTGTTGTGTAATCACCTGTTGCGCAATGCCAGATAAATGTAAATTGTGGGTTATAAAGAGACGCCCGAAAAATAAAAATCCGCACCCTTAATATGATATTATGATGTTTGCTAAAAATAAGAATATCTGAATGAAAATTGATTTAGAAAATTTAATATCTACTACGAAATGACTATTTAGTTCCGTTTTTTTGTTTGTAATACAAATACGAATTTTAACACAATAAAACGATGCTAATTTTTTTTTGGCTACGTAAAGGACTATGTACGTCGACAAATACTGTTGTTTGTAATGAAAATTCTAGTGTTTGTTTGTTTTTTAGTACTGTACTTCTAATCAAGGATAAATGGGTGATTACATAATATACAAAGACCTTATAGTTTTCGGTTTTTATTATTTCAGGTGTAATAATATTTCGTGTTCAAATAATTGTGTAAAAAAATTTATGCAATAAAAATATTCGGGCCAAATTTCTAAGTTAGTATAAATTTAAAGTTCCATTACGTAGCATAAATAATAGTTATTTATGTACCAAGGGTGTGAAGTAACACTTTTAATCCCGAGCATAAAAATTGTTGCAACAAGCCGTAGGCGAGGGAAACAATCATGTCAGGGCTTCAAAGTACTTTACACCTGTGTGCATACAAATTTTTTTGCACTTTTAGTAATACTATAAATAAAAACAGATTTACTTTTTAATTACATATTTTATTTTAATTTTAATACATACAAAAAAATCTTAAATTAATAGAACTAATAAGTTTAGAAAAATAAACAAATTAATTAATTAAAAAAAAAAAATTAATAATTTTTTTTAATTTTAAATTTTTTTTTTACCTAAGAGAAAAATGCCAACAGTTAACTATTAAGTGCATGTTTTTTTTTTTTTTTTTTAATAAAATTTTTTTTAATTTTTTTATAAAATATTTTTTTTTTTTTGTATACACTGTACAAGACGGTGGTTTGGTCTTTAGGTGTGGGGGTGGGGTAAGTAAAAGTGTGTTTGGAAAGTGTGTAAAAAAAGAAAAGAAAGAAAAAAAAAAAAAAAAAAAAAGAAAAAAGTAAATAAAAACTGTTGTTTGTTTGGGTGGTTGGATGTGTTAATTGAAGTATGAATATATAAATTATGTTTAACGGCATGTGTGTTAAAGTGCAAAGCGCTATCTAAGCGATAGCTTTAATGCTTGTAACACACGTTGCCGATAAAGCCAAGATAACTTGTACAGAAGTACACACGCAACAAAAAGAACACCTGATGCAGCATTTCGCTCTTATTGTGAGCTCATCAGAGGTGTATACTTAAGTGCGGTATACGACTGTACAAGACGGCGGTTGGTCTTTTAAGCTCTCGTGGAGCAATGAACATAAGTAAATTTTACTTAATTAATATCTTCAAAATAACAACAAATTAATTAATAGTTATTTAACAAACGAGTGTATTAATAAGGGCGATTAACAATCGAGGTATTTTAACGCGTGAGCTAAGCGAGCGCGTTAATGTTTGAGATTGTTAATCGCCGTTTAATTCAAGAGTTAATTACACAACTTTTCCGTCAACCGTACTTTGTAATTTTAATAAAATTATAATTTAATAATTTTAGAAAAGATATGCTATTGTGAACGCACCACAATTTTTTAATTGTATAACATAACCTAACTTCATTGTTTCTCTTTTTGTGAGCTTTGTATTTGATCATTCTTTGCCTATTCGTCTTTTGTATGACTATTTGACAACAGTATTTTAATTAAGGTCACTAATGATGGAGAATTGAGGTACTGAATTCCAATAGTTCCGTCAAAATACAATAGTTTTCATCACAGCGAAACAAAGTGTATAAATCTTTTTTGTGAGAACGGATTGGTGCTTATTCAAAATAGTGAAGCACCTACAAAAACCAAACCAGAAATGGTTGTCAATGTTTGATAAATGATACAAGAAGCCCAAGTACATCTCTACGTTGCCTGTAAACAAGTTGAACTTTTGATAATGACTTGCCACATCATACCAAACAAAGATATTAATCATATCGCCATTGTGTACAAGTGGTTCACCAATTTCTTGAGACAGGATTGATTATCCTGCGTGTGTTCCAGCTTAAGATTCTTTAACGATGAAGCTTGATTTCACCTTAATGTTATTTCACATCAAAAAACATTTTATTAAAGTGGTTCCACTACACATCTAAAACATATTTGTAGGAGTCGGAATGTTTATCGGGCCATTCCTTTTTATAGTTTTTATTTTCTCTACAACCCTGCTTGAATAATTTAACTTTTGAACAATGAGTAAACAATATTGAAGAACTGTGTGAGACAATACTTTGTAAAATTCGTAGATGAGCAGAACTTCCTTAAATGTTATTAAGTGTTATCATCGGAATGTCGTATACAGTACAAAATGTCTCAAAGTTTGTGTGAACAAATTAAAGATTTATTACAACTGTAAATTAATGTTGATTTGTTTTTATTAAAATTTGCTTTGCTACAAATTATGACAGATTTTTATTAACATTTTCATATTGTAATTATTGATTGACAGATAAAATGGCAACTTTAGGTATACACATGTATGCTTAGTTGCCTATACTCAAACGTCATTAATAGAAAATCGTTCATTAATAGGGGTCATTAATGAACGATTTTGTTTATGTGAATGTAAGTCATAAATGCACGGTCGACGGAAAAAATTTAAATTTACAAACGTAAACTGGTCGCGACCTCTAGGGTAGCTTACAAGAATTAAGAATAAAATGTTCTTCTTTACCGGCATTCCTAAAGGTCATTTAAAAATTTAAATTTCAAAGCTCTCAAAATCAGTGAACATGGAAACTGATAATGAAGTACTTTCTAATAACCTCCTGGTATTAAAGACATACGATTACTTTTTAAAATGGTGTCGACTTAAAAAAGCAACAAACTACACGGAAAATTTGCGATATATGCGGGCCTTAAAGTAAAAGGGGCCTTAAAGTAAAAATGTAAGCGCTTAAGTAAATCGAGCGAAAAAGAGTCATTTTACGCTCGCGGAAGCGGGTGTAAAGTGAATCATTAAATATAGGAAGTGCAATAAGACATTTTTTTTTAACTTTTCAAACGTGCCGCTGAGAAGATTAATCTACCTGCGGTTAAAAGAGCGATTACAATTTTATTGTAACCCAAAATATGTTACGGTTTTATTACTCCGGATTTAGGATGTATGTCATGAGGCGTCTTAGAACGTGTGTCGCAAGTAGTATGGTGCGACGTAAGTCGTATTTGGCGCGCATGTTGCTAATTTTCCATTGGCGCAGAGAAAATTACTGACTAGATTTTGGAGACGTACAGCGGACATTTTCCTTTTCGTTTGATACACGCGGAGTTTGGCATATTACCTAAAGTCAAATTTTCACCAGAAATTATTTAATTTCCAATACAAATTGGCATTCAAGTTTAACCTGGCTAGATTCACTGTGAGTATATTGAGTTTCTTTCCTATTTGTTTTAATTGTAATTGCTGCATATGCTTTTAGCACGTTGTGTCCGACATTATGTGCGCATTGCGTATTGTACTTGGATAACTCTTGAAGATGCTGGAGTAACTAATTAAGAACCTTACTTATAAATGAAAGACAACACCACGGTTTCGCATTAATTAAGCTGCAGGCCACCGGTGAATACCACGTCTACAGAGGTTGGTTATGCTGCATACTTCGAGCGAGGGAGTCAATCGCCTTCTGTTTTCTCCGCACACCACCTCTAAGAGGAATCATCCCTGGGTCTGTCTAACTTTCCCAAACTGTTGATACCATCGCTAGTAGAGTACTAATAATGCGTATGAAGCTCAAGTACATATGACATAAAACGGCTCGATAGCTAATATTTAAGTAACTTTTATCGGAGTACGCTCCTCAACCGGACGTTTGTTTTTTAATCAGCTCAATAAGGGCTGGGGCGCTTTATTTAGAGCGGTTGTCGCGGATACAAAAGGCCTTTTTGGTTTGCGGGAGGTACTTACCCTTTCATTCTAGTTTAGATTTAGTGTAAATTGCCGTGTGTAAGTGATATGTGTACGCAGAGTCTTAATAGCATACAATTCTTAATTTCAATGATAATTCTATCTCAAGCGTCAACTAAAGCTTACCTGAAATTCGACACCTTAACTAAAAGCCTTATTTATTGTAAGCGAGACTGCTGCTAAAGTACGTAACTATATACGACAGTCTCTCTATTTCTGTCACATTCTCCTAATATTTTTAAGATTTGTTTGTTACACTGAATTGTTTGTCTTTCTTTCTCTCTGGTTTGTGTTTGATTTAGCATATTAGATTTTAAGTAAAACCGATTGATCTCCTGTTGGTCGCTTTTATTTCTTTCTTTATCCAGCAGGTGGCGACTTG
>JALBCR010002894.1:0-13857 GCA_030710515.1 Abscondita cerata
AAAAGATTAATTTCTCGGAAACGGTCATCCAGATCAATTTTTGAAAAGAAAGGGTCACCCAATTGATACTAGAACGTGCATACGCACGCGCTTCAATAAGGCATTTCAACGCTTTTGCCAAAATGGCGTCTGTAGGCAAACAAAACCTTTTGTTTTCATTCGAATGTGTAATTTCTGTTGATTTCTTTTGTACTTTTAGTGGTTGTTTTAATGCTAGTTATAGAATCTGTGAAAGAGTATTTTAACTCAATTTATGTTCAAAATTACAAATAACAGGGATTCTAAAAATTTAACACTGTCACGATTTCCTCTACTGCCACAGTTCACTACACAACCAAATGCGGCATTATAGTACATTGCAAATCAATTCTAACGAATAAACTATATTAAAATCCTATAACTCAATGATAAAATCCATCTAATTATACGTAAGTTTGCCCTACAGTGGCCATTTTGTTGGGTCTTTGACAGCTATCTGATATGTACGAATGCCTTTACTGAAGCATTGTTTTTGTCTAACCTAAAATTTTTATGTGTCAAATAAAATAGTACTTGTCATCCATTATTACTTATTCATGTTACTATGGTTATTACCTTCAAATGGTGCAACATTTGAACATCTCATGAATTAAATAAGTTTATACTAAACCAGCCCTTTTCAGGGCTAAGTGATACCAAAACTGACCAAGCAACGTCCTCGTGGTGAGTATTGCACGCTAATGCTATGGTGCAACGTATTGTGAAAAAGGTTATTGTACTGCAACTCGATTTTTTAATTTTGAAATAAAAATTGTAAGATTGGAGTTTATGTGTGTAGGTTTGGAAATTTAGTCTTTGTAGGCTTTCCACCTCGTGAGCTTGGAAAACTAAAAAGTACGATCTTCAAATAACCTGATTTGAAAATCAATGTCGTTATCACATTTGAAAATTTTCCTCCTGAAAGCAGTGTTAATTTCATATATTTTGTGAATTAAAATCTCTAGTATGACCTTTAAATGATCTCGAAAAATGACCTGAAGGTCAACATGGTTACAGGTCGTTGTCAGCATTTTAAGATGACCATTCTTTTAAAGATACCTTTTACAACGTTTAAAACTGCTAGAAACCTCAGATAAATAGCTACCACCCAGTTTTCCTATTCCTATTTCCTATTTTAAAACCAAGTTGACCTTAAAACCTTCTCAAGGTAAAGTTGAAGGTCAATTTCAATGTGCATAATCAGATGTCCCCTACTAAACCCAATAGCTTATGTCTTAAACAGTTTTTCTGAAAAGTCAAATTCAGAAGTTAATTGCGTGGATTGATTAATATGAGACACCTGGTATATACAGGGTGTTTATAAATTCATGCAACAAAATTCAGGAGGTGATTGCTCGTATAAAATTAAGATGGGTCTTTTCTATAACAAAATTTCCTCAGCTATGCCCCTTTCCGAGATATCACCCTTAAAAGGTGGTGACTAAAATTGAGGTTATATTACTTTTTTTTTGACATCAGCCTACTACAATTTGAATAAACATTAAGTAAACACGGTAAATGAATTGTCGAAGTGACGGTAGCCTACTATTCCAAAACTTTGTAATTAAAACAAGGTATAACAAACAAGGAATAGTAGATTATTTACTAGAGTTAAACAATATAATTGTTGAGCTTAAAAGTTTGCTGGCAGAGGCGTCTGCCGAGACAACAAATTGCTAAAACAATTAAATTTTTTTAACTCCAAGTGAAATATATTATTTTTCTTCAAAGCGTTTATTGCTAGTTTTCATGTGTTATTTTCTAAATTTTCAAGATTCTCGAGTGTTATAGTAGACGTTTTATTCTGAATCGAATGAAGTTAGTACTTTTACTGTTACATTCATAATATGACATAACCGAGCTACCAACCTCTAAATAGTTGTAGAAAACAAAATAACTGTTGTTTTGTTTTTAATGTCTAGACAGTAAAAAAAGTTTTTAGCGTCGCCAGTAGTTCAATAATACCACGTTTTATTGTCGCTTGAAGAAAAAATTATAAAATCATAGTGTTGTATTTTTTTCCTCTGCAGTTATTAGTTTTGGGAAAGTAAATTTAAGAAGAAAATTTTTTAAATAAACTAGATTTTAAGTTATAATTTTATTTACAAACTTAATCGAAATTAGTTTTGATATGAAATAAAGTCAGTTGTCACCTCTAGCCCCGCATAATGTAACAGGAATATTAAAAATATCTGCGAGTGTACAAAAATTACAGAATTTTAAGTTCTAGCTAAATTACATAAATTCTTGAGAAAAATAAAACTCAATTTTAATCACCCACCTTTTATGGTTATATCTCGGAAAAGCTGAATTGAAAATTTTATTATAGTTAAAGACCTATATTAATTTTTTACGAGCAATCACCTCCTGAATTTTGTTGCATAAATTTGACATGAATTTAGATTCACTCTTTATATTGAAATGAAGGGATTTTTTTATTTATTTTATTTTGTTTAACTATCAAATTACCTTCAACATCCAAAAAATTATTTGACTCCTAGATTCTAAGATTTTGTTTTGCAATGAGTAAATATATCAGCATGTAAGTAGTGATCTTTAATTTGAAAATAATAACTCTCTGCAGAGCTTCGATTAGATAGTTAAATCTTTTGATTTGCTTTCAAATTGCTAAACCTTTATGATTCACGATGAGGGCCAAATTTATAGCACAGCACACGTTTTTCAAAGAATTAGTAAAATTAACGAAAATCACCGGGTAAGTCAATGCTTAATTTTTATTATTCTAATTAATTAATTAAATTTTTATAGGTGCATTAATTTGATTTTTTAGTGTTTAAATTGTAAGTGTGCCTCGCGTTTACTTTATTCGGTTTTCCGCTCTGTATATAACATTTTCCGATCATGGCCAACCCAATAAATTTTTGAATTTTGTTTAGCGTGGATTTTCACCTAACGCTTGATCTAGCGGTATACGTCGGCAACTAATCTTAATCTTCTTCTTTTTATCTTCCTAAACTCCACGTTATTCGCGTTTTTGTAAATTAATTGTTTTTCTCAACTTCGCGGACTGTTTTAGCACTGGAAAATGTTTCGACACTAATCCCGAGTACTTTATAGTTAGTTTCACCCTGCATATTATTTCATTATATTGTGATTTAGTTTATTGACCTATGACTTTGACATACTATTTTCTTAAAAACTATCACTAACGCTAGTTAACTCTAGGTTTGGTGCCGTATTCAAGTTTTGGAGCTGCTAGGGGGATGATAACTACATGTTTTCAAAACGCAACAAAGCCAAATTACATCAATTTCTACCCACCTGCAAACATCTTCCGAACATCAACGATTTACCATCAGGATCAACATTTGGGGTTTGATTGCTGTGGGATGTCAATTAATTACTTATTTTGGGTCCAGGGATGCGGAATAACATCATAATATTTTAGAAAGAACGTCGGCAAATTAACGTATTACATAGACCCGATTCAATGTGAAATATTAGTGTGTTTTATCTATCAATTCTTCGTCGAATTTTTGGTTGCTTCGACGTCAAGAAACGTAGAATTCACGTAAAGGTGACATTTTCGTGCTGGCTGCAGATCGAAATTTCTTCATAAACTTATCCAACTTTTTATTTTCCCACGAAAGTTTTGGATTTCTTGCTTATTAATAAACTGGTTAAAATTTGTAATGGAATCTAAATACAAGGTGTTAATTAATGATTTTCATGTAGTGATCCGAAGGCTTTCTATATAAAATAAAGGATACCGCCCTATAAAAATAACCTTATGGAATGCATAAAAGTAACCTCAAAAATTAACAATTAACTGACAGTTTACTCAATAGCTAACTAAATGAAAATCTTTAATTAACAACACCTCGAATTAACAACTATAACCAACAAATAATCCAAAATTTATAATTTAAGTAGTAGGTATTAATTGTATAATGTTCAGTACAGTCGTACTTATTATTTCTTGACCTATCAGCGTACCTAGAACAAGTTTATTACCTCGCCTTCATAATTCACGATCAACACATACAACAAAATATATCAACGTATTTCTAATTTACAAGAAACACATCAAGAAAATGGAATAACAATATACATACTAACGACCAGTAACAAAAACTTCGGTGGCACTTTGATGTTTAAATTAAGTTTTTGTACTCTAAATGCCATTTTAAAAATGTACATTGATAAATAATACTTTTATAAATACTACGGTAAGTGCGTAGGTGTAATGTTGGTTGCCGCATATTTTATTTCTTGACATACATAAAGAAACATTAGTTTACATACCTAGCTCCCAAGTAATGGTTTACCTAGCGATAACACATAATAAGATTATTAGAAATATGTTATACATCGACGTAGTCGGAGAATTCTTATTACCGTTACCACAATTAGAAAAAGTACTTCAAAAAACCATAATAATTTACGTAGATAGTAACCTAAATACATATATCACATTTACAACAACAAACACTAAATTTATCTTGCCCCTGCTTTGCTGCGCAAAACATTTACAACCTTCTAAAGTTCTACAAGTTCGTATACTGATTCTTCGCTAGGCATACGTTGAATTGTGCGTACTTCTACGATTTCCATAGCAAAGGTAGATCCTTCGGAACAAATATCAGAATCTGTTGGATGAGTCAGGGCTTGGGTTT
Source organism: Abscondita cerata (assembly GCA_030710515.1). Lineage (NCBI taxonomy): Eukaryota > Metazoa > Arthropoda > Insecta > Coleoptera > Lampyridae > Abscondita > Abscondita cerata. The sequence continues at coordinate 4,656 of JALBCR010002894.1, forward strand.
CTTGTACTATACTATCCAACCAACGTCTCCAATAACTGGCAGTATTCATAGCTTCCGCTAACTGTTGCGATATGTCGTGCGCAACAGCTATATTTACTATTAAGTTGTCTTCCAAACATTTCGGACAGCACGTTATTCGTTTTCCGTGGAAGTTATTAATAATTTTATCCGTTAAATCTCTTACATGTGTACTATATTGATGCCAAGATACCAATCATCTGCCCCACTTTGTCCACAAACTCTTCCAATCGTCTCTGTAATACATCACCATTTTACCTTTTGTTCGTCCACCACTCCCCTTATAATAGAAGCAATACGTTTGATTTCTCGAATTATGTTTCTAACCAATCGCTCCCATTTTTGTGCATTATTAGCAACTTCCAATAACCAAAGTGTATACCTTAATTGTTAGACAACAAATTGTGTCGGGTGCGTGTTCAAACACTTTACACGGTCTGTGTTTAGGTATTATGCCAAATATATCTTCAACTGGTTCGACCATTTTCTCCTCCCTCCGGTTGACCGAGTTTTCATTTAACAATAGACTTTGATTCTTCACCTTTAGCAGCAGAAGTTGATATATCGCTGACATCTTGGTCGGTATCAAGTAATTCTGCTTTAGCAATACTCCCTCTCTGCTGCAGCGGATTCATCCGTTTCTAACTCTAGTATGGGTTTTTAAACTTTCCTCTTCTACTCCTTTTTCTGATATAGAACTTGCCACCTCAGATTCAATGATGATTTTACTCTTCTCTTCAGTCTTAGTTGATCCTCTATCATTTGACTCTTATCTTCTTTAATTCCTCTAGCTTCTCGCTCCTTTCTAATGCATTCAGAAATAATTTGAGCGGCATTTTGTATCTCAGCTAATATTTCTTTATTAACTTTGTTAGGGTCATTAGTTTTAGCCCAATCTACCATAGTTTGTTCCAAAATATTCTTTCTTTTTCTTTTTGTTCCCTTTCTCGAATATCTTGGAAGCAGTCTCAGTCTGTCAAGTACGTCTCCATAGGTGATACCAGGCATGGATTCTTCATCAACAAGTGATCTCAAAAACTCGGGTGGAGAAAGAGACAAAATTTGTATTAGTTTCGTCAAAGGATCATCTTCTCATTTTAATTTTTCTAACATGTGAGCTATATACTAAAAGCGTATTCTTCTTCTTCGATCAAGTCGCTTATAAGAAGACCTTCGTCTTCATATTTAGTCATATCGTATTTTTCGGTTTTCAGTTCTGCAATCTTCTAGCAAGTTCGGCTAATCTTTGCCTACACAGCAATAATCCTAAGTTGTCTTCGCCCTTCTTCGGCTTCTTCTTCCAAGCAGATAATCGAAGGCTCAGATTCTTCATACTCGGGATACTTGGGCGTCAACGTATCGAATAATAGTGTCCATCCACACACTGCCAATTGGTCGACAACATCGATTATAGCTTTTCGTAACGGTTTACAAGGTTAAGAACATCTCATTGGTTTCCTTCTTAAAACAACCATGACAACAAGCACGTTTACTATTACGTTTGAAATTCACATTTGTTTGTAATTTAAGCTTAAAAGTCGGCTTTGTTGGAAAATAATCAATAATCATACATTGACTGTTAATTCAATTTGAGTTTTCAACCATTGCACATTTTCTTCTTTTTTTTGTTTATTAACTTTCTTAGTGTTTCCGTGTTAATTTCGTACTTCGTCTTTCTTTTTTCGGTCAAAAAATCTTGGGTAAAACAACACCGAGCAAACGCTGGATCTAAAGTGTGATCCGCCTGTAATAAGTCCTTCAATCTTACTATCACTTCGGCTGAAACAAACATTGAAAATCTTTCCACGTGTGATACACATGATTTTTATTCGGTCTTGACACCCTATCAATCTGGGGAACATCTCGGTTCGTGCCTTAAAGCATTTCTAAGTTCGCGTAATCTGGATCTTTTCACTCTCATCTCCATACGGATAACAATGTCGAATAGAGCCGACAAAAATTAATATATTGCTGTTTACTTAATGATCTACTTGTTTCATTCCTGGTGGTGGCTTCCTCAACGCAAGTGTTTTTGGTGGTGATTTTGCGGCTAGTTGTCTTTTGATACTTCCATTTCGTGCATTCTTCTGGTGATTTGATACCTTTGCAAAGAAGTTGCATGTTTAGGGTGTATTTTTGGTCAAACCGGCGGTTTTGGTATGCCTCTTTGACACACCACGGCATCGTAAGCCCCATTTTATTTCATCGTTAAGAAGGCCTAGTTTAAGTTCATTCAAAATCCATTTTAACTTCCTAAATTTGAGTAAATATTCAAAAGTTTAATTTTACTGCAATTTAAATTATCAACAATTTTTTTATTTTTCTTCATTACAAAAACATCTTTCGATTGTCACTGTCAATTTTATACATAAATTGTAATTTTTTTTTTATTTTTACAAATACACCATAGTAAGTAGCGATGGTACCTTCATCTCAAAAACATGCATTTTTACATTTGAGTTGACGTCATTATTTTTAGAAACCACTGTAACACTTATATTATTTGATAATATCACTCAACCTATAAACGCGGCTTGCTGAGATGAAAGTGATCTAACCGAATACTGACAGTTCTGCAGCTCTAACCAGAAGCTACGACAAAGAACCACACCTTCTGTCACATTCTTTTTTTTATTGTTATATTATATTGTGACCGAAATACTGTTCTATCTTTAGCTTCATATCTACTTCTGGGACATCTGGGACCGTATTTGTTCAAAATCATAATAACTCCAGAGGATGTTTACAATTAATAAAATGTGATAAACACGCTGTCCTACATCAAAGCATTGATTATAAAATTCGTAAAGATACGCAAGCCTTAATATTTTTGTAACTACATCTCCTAAAAACAACGAATGCATCTTTTCACCCCTCGGCAAGAGACAAAACTGTTCATTGGGAAAGTGCTTCGAACGGTTTGCACATTGTAACTATTGATTCTTGTTACTGCTTAGCATACATGCAACATCGGTCTCTACCTACGCAGAATGTTTCAAGAATCAAACTCGGCAGTTTTCTAAGAAGTTTCGTTCGTTCGAACATAAATAACTGCACGTGTAAATAAAAATGTGCACTCTTAATTTAGCTTGCCATGAAATTTATCCTAATGTATCATAATAGTTGGATTTGCGAATTGTTTTTAAATTTTGTTTCAAACTTCAATAAAAACAAAATTGAATTTGTAAAAATAAAATTTATTTGGATCAATACAAGTTATGTATTTGCCATAATTGTGGTTATTATTTACATTAACAATTTATTCTCTTCGACCAAGTTGGAAAAGATGCGTCTGTTGCAGTTTTTTTGAATCGAGAAGGATTCCTCGGTTGAATTTGCTTAGATGCGCAAGCTATTCTAAGAAGAAAAAATAACATAAATTCACTAATAAAGATATGCTAGTTTTCCTTTTCTTTCAAAATTTCTTATTCATAATTAATTACACACAAAACTTTTAGTTTCAGCTTCTAATGATTCGTATTAATGTTCAATAACAAAATAACTAAAAATTAATTAGCGACTTTTCAATGTTTACAGAATCTCGATCGCTATGGTTATGGGTGTCCTGTAATAGGGAAACATCGATAGATTCTAAGGAAAATTGGTGGGAAAAATTTGAAAAGCTCAAAGAATACATGCAACATAAATTTCATCCGTAATGCATTTTCCATGGTTGCACCGTCTGAAAGAGACTGATTTTTAAGGAGATTGGATTTCAGCGAATTTGTTTAACCTGGTCGCATGAAAACGAATTTTTCTGATAACATCATTTGGACAGATTAGCCAAATTTATAAAACGGCGTTTTTAATTGGCGAAATTCCCATTATTGAGTGAATCAAATGTCCACGTTATTAAAGAGCCGTCCCAATAATCTTGGCGATTTAATGTTCATGCTGCAGTAAGAAACGATGGCATCGTGGCATTACATTTTTTGTCAAGAAAATTTAAAAGGTGTTAACCTTTTTTTTTTTTAAATCATTTAAAATATTTGATTTATTAACTTATTAAATAGGTGAAGGTTATCTGAACATCCTGCACAATTTTCAAAACAATTATTTAGATAATTTACCTTGGCTGATCGTAGACATCTATTCTATCAACATGACGGCGCACCTCCACATAGTAGCCAATTAATCAACAATTTTACAAGGCAGCTTTATGATCAATGGATAGCAAACAATGGACCCTTCCTTTGGCCACCACGGTCCCCAGATATCTTAGTGCTCGATTTTTTATTTGGGGTACAATTAAAAATCGAGTTTATAACACCCGTTAACCACCAAAGAATACTGCAATTAGCGAGTTAGACTGATTCAAAATTAACACGTGAAGCAATAAGGAAGGCGACCCATAAAATTTCATACTTCAGATGAGAAAATGTCAAGAAGTTCAAGGACGTCAATTTGAACATTTAATAAAATAATTTTGTTTTAAACTTTAGTCTCTAATTAATTGTTCTTTCTTGTAAATCAAAATAATTAGGTTATTTGTCTGAAGATTCAATAACGGGTCCAAAGATTTTGAAGTTTTCTGTTATTCAAGTTTAAGGGCTTTGGTGATGGTTTCTGTTTTTGCGGGTATCTTGCTGCAAATGTAACACATGTTGTTGATAACTTTACCATATTGTCAATAAACAATAAATAAATTTAAGTAATCTTTCGTTTGTATGATTTAAGCGTCCTGGCATGATTATTGAAAATTTTTAACAGTTTGACATATCCTTGATGATGATTGTCTTCTAATGCCATCATGGCTAACTAGGAATAAACATTCATACTAAAAGAATACACAGTTATCATACAAAAAGTTAAATTGCCAATATTCCGGAAACCATGAATTCTTTGAATAGACAACCTTGTATAAAGTCAACCTTATTTTGATGCTAAATAAGATAAAATTATAAAACATGGTGCTTGCATTAAAAAAAAATGACTTTGACGTGTTTTTGAATTTAATTTAATCCTTTTTTTTGATGACCCTGTATTATTTTATTATCAAAATATCGACATAGCCCACTAAATAGGTCCTCTACAATGAAACCCATTCCAATTAAATAAGAAAGCATTAGTATAATGTTGTTACTATACTCATCAAATTTTCAATTTTTTCCCATGCAAAGTTTTCCTATAATCTTATCGATGGCATTCTGTAGGACAATCTGTATACGCATTACGCATAAGCATTATGTTTATCTCCCATAATTTTGAATTAAAAGAAACCTTAACGGGAAAATTAAAATAATAGTAATTTTGCTTTACCTTCTTTCTAAATTTTACAGGCACTGATTTTGTTAATTTAATAATTTACGTTATTGTTTATAATAATTTCGAAAGGTAAAAAACGTTTTCACAGATTAACTTATTTCCTAGTGTCAAAATCCACAACCGCAATACAAATTTTTTCACAATTTTTTTGGTAGTCCTTTGTAGGTTTTACATTTTGTAAAAAATAAAAAACGTATGTCCACGGCGTCTACGCTCTTCTTTTAATCATTAAAACTAACGTATTCATAATTACTTAATTGTCACAAAATTACGGTAACTAATTTTATAATCAATGCAGTATCTTGTAACAATGAAGTACTCAAACCACTTTCATAATTCTATTCAAGATACACGCATTGAAACAGGTACGGTGGAACTGACATAAAAAATGGAGGGGGAAACTGAGAATCTCGTCGCAATTGTACGGTAGAGCCATCTATTTTTCATAGTACTTTTGTGTCACATTTCGTCCATATAGGTTGCGCATCTACGAACTTTATAATCAATGATCAAAGTTTAAAAAATTTTAAAAGTGCTCCAGACGTAACAACGATATTGACGTCAACCCGTAAAAATGTTATATAATTTCTTTCGACCACAAATCATGATCTCTATATTTCAGTCCATCATTATACCATACCAATAAATAAATAAATTCATCATTATATGGTCAAACTCACATTGAATGCAAAATAAGACATTTTATTTCAATATTCAATTGAATATGTATGTTTAGAATGTGCACGTGTGAGGAAGACCGACATTACAATTTCTGTGGCTCAGAAACCACAGAACATAAGTAAACATGACCACAAATAAATTACAAAGTCAGCATAATGCAAATAATTTTTAATGGCTTGGCACAACCTTGTTGGAAGTCACCAATTGCTTTAAGAACACCTCACAAACAACCATTCCACAAAACAAACTATGCCTCGTGTTCATCATGTTATAGGTACACACTGTGAGTAGCTGCGACATCTGCAACACCATATATCAAATAGGACAACGCTCCCACTACCGTGTAGAATTTGCGATGTAGACCAGAAGAAACGTTATGAACTATAGTGTTGTGTTTTTTTATGCATTTTTTCTTATATGAGACGTTGGAGGTAATTAAAATTTCACGATTACAATATCGCACAACATTTTGCAGGTATGTGCCTGGATATGTAATAGTAATTACCCTTTAACCTCTCATATAAGGGAAAAAAGCATAAAAAACATAGTAACCGAGAAGAAAATACCCTTTTGATATAGTGCTGTATATTTTCCTTCATTTATACAGGGTGATTCAGCTAACCCGTTCATTAGAAGTTTATGGACTTTCTGTTGAAATATTTGTTTAAAAATTTGGAATAGGGATTGCTCGAAAAGTTCTATTTAATTAAAATATTTCAGCTTCTTATAAGTGGCTACCAACTTTCTTATTTTAAATGGAATGATATATTTTTTTGTATATTTGGATTCTACGCTAAAATCTGAGTTACTTTCATGTAGCACAACCTATATGAAAATCAATAGTTTTTGAGATATTCTCATTTTTTGAGAAAATGTAGTATTGTTTTCAAACGCTTGTCAATGATTGAAAAAGAAAGTTATAGTAACAAAATTTGGGCTATACTTAGAGGACTGTTAAGTTTTAAATGATGTAATTTGACATCTCATTATTTACAGGGTGTTCAAAATGTTTGGCTAAATCTGACTAACTTCAACTGCTCAAAAGTCAATTTTTTACATGGAACACCCTGTATCTTGTTGCTCTATGTGATGGAGAATTAAGTGGTCTTTCAATCTTCATAAGGGTTCCCTATACCTATCTGTTACCATTTTCCTCCTATCGATGTATTTACATTCGACACACAATAATTCTCTATTTTATTAAATAATTTTTGACTAGTGGCCTGTGGAAATTAAAACAATATATCAAACTTGTAAACGTCGACGTGACACATTATACACGATATGGAAATCCACCAAGAATATTCGAATGAAGACATACTAAATTTATTTTTATTCATGGAGAATGTTACAAGATTATTGAAAGAACTTGCCGTTTGCTTAACGAGAGATATCGACATTTATGGCCTCTAACTAAAATTACATTGCAAAAATAGAAGCAAATTAATTTAATTATTAATTTAGCAACTGTTCGATATGCCGTCCCGTGGTTTTCTAAGCACAATAAAACTCTTCTGTTAACTTCAGCTATTGTGGATTTTTGAACCATTTGCACATCTACTTCAGCGAAGGCAGTTCGAACCCGATGTAATAAGTCATCTCTGTTATGGACTGGCCTTGAATAGACTTTAGTCTTGACATACCCCATAAAAAATCCAGGGGTGTTAGGTCAGGTGATCTGGGAGGCCATAGAGATGGACCATTGCGTCCAAACCAACGATCTTCGAACATATGGGATAATTCTTGATAAACCTCATGGGTTGAATGGGCTGGAGCACCATCCATTTGGTACCAACATGAATTTAGAAGATTTAGGGTAAATTTTCCAAAAAATTTGAAACCACTCCTCTAAGCATTTCTAAATATTTGCGAGAATTTAAATTTTCGTCATACACTTCAAAACAAACACGATTATCCATAATTAAACAAAAACATTAAAACTAAATGTGTCTTGAAAGTTACCTTCGCGCACCATCCGAGGATTTCGTTCTGCCCAATAATGCCAATTTTTCCTAATAATGATTCCTTTTCTACTAAATTTTGACTCATCGGTCCAAAATAATTTTTTCAAAAATTTGGGTCTTCCTGCGTTTTTAATAAAATGTTTTCACAAAATGCTACACGACGTATTTCGTCACCTGGGCGGAAAGTTTGTAGTTTTATAATAGAAAAATCATGCATTTTACGTAAGTCCCCAAATTCTCTTATCGACGAACTCGGACAGTCCCAAACGCAGATGCATGGATTGCATTAAAATATGCCAATACATTTTTATTTCGTTGTCTTCATCACCGGTGACTACCTTGGGGCGTGTTCTAGTACATTAAATTCCAAATTGTTTAAAGGATTTGCTTCTATTCACTTAAACGTAGTTTTATTTAAAAGGTCGCAAATTAGTGGATATCTCTCGTTAAACAAACGGCAAGTTCTTTCAATAATTTTGTAACATTCTCCATGAATAAAAAATAAATTTAGTATGTCTTCATTCGAATATTCTTGGTGGATTTCCATATCGTGTATAATGTGTCACGTCGACGTTTACAAGTTTGATAAATAAGGCACATTGTTTTAATTTCCACAGGCCACTAGTCAGAAATTATTTAATAAAATAGAGAAATATTGTGTGTCGAATGTAAATACATCGATAGCAGGAAAATGGTAACAGATAGGTATAGGGAACCCTTATAAAGATTGAAAGACCACTTAATTCTCCATCACATAGAGCAACAAGATACAGGGTGTTCCATTTAAAAAAACTTGACTTTTGGGCAGTTGAAGTTAGTCAGATTTAGCCAAACATTTTGAACACCCTGTAAATAATGAGATGTCAAATTACACATCATTTAAAAACTTAACAGTCCTCCTAAGTATAGCCCAAATTTTGTTACTATAACTTTCTTTTCAATCATTGACAAGCGTTTGAAAACAATACTACAAAACCAATTTTTCTAAAAAAATGAGAATATCTCAAAACTATTGATTTTTCATATAGGTTGTGCTACATGAAAGTAACTCAGATTTTAGCGTAGAATCTAAATATACAAAAAAAAATATATCATTCCATTTAAAATAAGAAAGTTGGTAGCCACTTCCGGTGTAACCGTAAGTGCTAGAAGAGCTGAAATATTTTAATTAAATAGAACTTTTCGAGCAATCCCCTATTCCAAATTTTTAAACAAATATTTCAACGGAAAGTCCATAAACTTCTAATGAACGGGTTAGCTGAATCACCCTGTAT